>MIQA02023859.1:0-18824 GCA_001887855.2 Sclerospora graminicola
CTACTCTAAATCAAGTGTGCTCTTTGCCGCACAAGCTCCTCCTGATATCGCTTGCATGCGTACGTGATTGGCGTGTCTATGAAACAGATCGACACAGTCAATGAACACAGGAAACTTACCAGATCGCCTCCACCAAGAAGTTGCTCAGCTGGAGCCAGTGATCCTTGACATCGACAAGGAATCGGCCGAATTTCATGCAATTGGGTCGGTTAATATGACCTCGCAGATGATCAGCAACAATATGTCTCGGTGGCAAAAGCTCATGCCCCCACAACTGGAGTGCCAATGACCACACGGATTAGCGGCTCTGTTGCTATTTCTTCGTTGGTGAAGCAGTTCCGCGTTCGTGGGCCCATCGTCTTACGTGACAAATCGATAGTACGATGGTACGAGGATCGATCAGAGATTGCTTGTGACGACGCTAAGGCAAAATGAGCCCAATATGGCCATCCGCTTGCGGGGGACGTGATCTCCTCCTTTGGCTTTTTGTCTACAATTGGCGCCAGCAGATCATGTAACATCTTCGCCGATTCATTGATTTCGCTTGCAAGCAAAAGGTTAATGCGTTCTGCATCGAAGGCGCCAGGTTGCTTTCGGCATCATTTGCATCAAGGCTATAACCGCAGTAAGTTGGATGGCTCGGGTGAGGTCAAACTGTCTAGGACCTTCGGTTGCATGATGATCCTTACGCCATCAGTGTCCTTGACTTGTCAGCTCATTCTTTAGGAAGAACGTCTGCATATAATTGACGTAATGCAAGGACACTTGGGAGGGTTATGATCGTCGATGTAAGTAATCTCCGTCTCTTGGTCCTTATCGGGATGGTCCTTATCACCCGACGCTTTTATCTTCATCTTTTAGGCGGACTTCTTGGGAAGTTTGATCCTCTTAAGATCGGCAGCTCTACATAGCTGAACATTTTTTCTTCTTTTACAAATTTGTAGAGTTCGGAAGGTTTTTACGACCCAGTCCACGAAGCGGTATGGTGAGGGTTTTGAAACTTCTCCCCTGTTAATCCCCCTCTGTAAGCCTTGATTATCAACCTTTCTTAATCTGCAGCAATGACGGTTTTCTCGCCATCATAACTTTTAACACATGTTTAGACTTGGTTATGATATCTTGATCTTTTTTTTCTCGGGACTCGCGGTAAATATATCCCGTGTCACCAGAGGATCCGGGCACATGCACCATTGTGGTGGAGTGCTGATACGATCTGCGTCTCTAACGAGGACCAAACGGCCCACTAACCAAGAGGTCTTCGATTGTCTGCAACTTGGTTACTTCTCTCTTCTCCTCTCGCCTTGTGTATCGATCCTGGTGATCGAATTTGGTCAAAGCATCGTGTAATGTGCCGATCCGAGACTGGCACCCATATCCCGGATACCAGTCCCCTGCATCCGGCAATACCCCTTCACTTCAACCCGACGGACAGACTGATGCAGAACAGAATGGAACAGGAAGATATCGTGGAGGCGGATCTTGTTTACCGATAGACGTAAATTAGATCAGAAGCGGACTTGAATATGTACTAAAACTGGGGGTTTGGCTGTAAACTACTTGTCCAATCGAGAGGCTTCACCCGACGATACTCGTATATATCCTTGGTGGCTATTTTTCACCTAACCACACTACGATCTTGACCTTTTCATCTTGCCCAAATATTCTTCCTCTCGTGGTCCAGTTTTGGATTGACGTCAATAATGTTCAATATAAGATGTGGAAGTGTCCTTTTTCCGCTTGTAACCTGCCCGTAGCATGTGCGCTTGTTTGGAGTATGTAGCAGATCAGTAAAGTCGATCAGGCAGCTGGATGACGTCCGTTAGCCCTGCCGCGACCTGTTCTGCTACCACGATCTATTCACCGCGAAGAACTCAGCGGATGTGAAAGAGGCTTGTTAACCCTTTTTGTGAGTCCAATACCAAACCAAAACTAACCTCGCTAGTCACTAAGATTGCGTAAAACACTCCTGACACACCAACTGTAACTAAGCCTTCCTATATTGAATAAGACGCCGAATCGTCTCTGCTAGCGATGTACTTGGAAAAGATGTATACTCCACACCATTTACAAGATCATAGAAAGTGATGGATCAGTGGAGTGGTACTAGGTTAGGTTTTCATGGTAAGTTGCGTACAAGATGTATATTACCTTCACTTGAGACTGTTGAAGTTGACTGCATAAGGATGTGCGTGGTTGTGAACCACCATAGTAACTTTCAAGTGTACAAGACTGACAAAAGGCATAGTTACATGAAAATCAGGTTAAGTCTATTTAGTGTAGATTTTTAACTATTACATAAATAAATCACTTTTACTTTTGCGAAACTTAAGGCGCACTAATGTTAACTTCCTGTGGGCCTAGACAATTAGGTCCTGCGAGTAACTTACACCAAAAAGAAATTACAGACAGGGAGCGTGGTATTACGACTGGCTTCTATTACGACTGGCTTCTATTACGTTTTTTTTTCTATTGTGGCTAAGTGGTATTTTACGCTTTCGTCTACTTACGAACCTTTGTGGAATTCACGTGCACTGGCCGGCTCGCTTGTTTTCCGTGGTTCTGGAGTGTGGAGTTATTTCAGTGGTTTACTTTCGACAGGTTATGAGCCCAAGTTTAAAGGGCATCTTAAGTTCGATTTTCTCACTGCTTTAGGTTAAAGAAGTAGTGCATTGTGAAAGTCCCCTTACGCAGAGGGTAATTTTGCTGGTTTGGACGTGGAATTTTTTACGTTGTGAAAAAATTGAATCGCGGTTATACTATACTGCAAGGATAAGGACGATAAAGTGGCTGCGGCCATAACAGGCATGATGGAGTTCATGCAGAAATTTGATAAGCGCCTCGAGAAGATGGAAAATGAGCGCGCGAACAATTTAAGTCAGTCACGGTCCTCGAATGGCTTTGGAGACAGCCTTCGTAACCACGGACCATTCGGTGGCAGAATGACTCTTGATGAATTGAGCAAGGCCGAAGGTATAGGCCAAGGCGTGCCAGGAGTTTTCGAGGCGAAGCAATAGGGCGCTCGCATGAATCCGGGGCCAACAGGGGTGGCACCCGATGGAAACGTGAACATGGGAAATATGGGGTATAGTGTGAAGCTTGCGAAGCTCACCATACAGAATTTCGATGGTACTGAAACGTACAAGGGGCTAGGAGCAGGTTTTAAGCAGTGGGCTTACCTGTTCCTCGAAACACTGGAAGTGGCCCAACATACCTCTGGATTTCAATGGAATGAGAGGCTAAAGGTGAACAAATTAGGCGAACACCTTGAAGACATGACGCTGCGGTATTTCCAGTCGAATATTGGTGTGTGGTGGTCCATGACGCCGACACTTTACGCCGTGCTGGAACAGATGAATGGCGCCTTCAAAGTAAATTTGTCGCATCACCAGGCATCAGCGATGTTCGCGGCCGAGAAGGATTCCCGGCGATCCTGGAATCCTAGCATTTGTTATACTTGGTTGCGCTAGCGCGGGAGAGTGAGCTCTCCGACAAGTTAATTGTGGAAAATGTCGTAAAATACGCGGCACCACACATGAAAGTGGCCCTGATGGTTAGGTACAACCCTCTCAGGCAAGATTACGTGCAACACGCCCAGGAGTTGGTAGCCTGGGCGCAAGAAATTGAAGACGATGAAAAAAGGCCCCGAAGAAATACAAAATCGTTTGTGAACAATGTGGTCGAGGGCAAGGGCGATAAGGTTTGTTTCGGATGTGGGAACGAGGGGCATATCAAGAGATATTGCCCCCAACAACCTAAGAGAAAAAGTTTCAAGAAAGGCAACAGCACAAACCGGAAGACCAACGGAGAAACTGAACGACGCTTTGTCCTCGCGACGACGCACGAAGAAAAGGAGCCTACGCGAGCAAGTGGAATAGAAAAGGACGATGTGTGGATCGTGGATAGCGGCGCGAGCCGTCACTTGGTGGACAACCCAAACCTGCTAGAAGATGCAGTGGAATGTGGGGACCACGAGAGTCTTATTTTGCCGGACGGTGGGGTCTTGACGGTGTCTAAAGTCGGGAAGGTGACTCTCAGAAGCACCGAAGAACCGGCCACAACCATCGTCCTCACGGAAGTGTATTACGCTCCTAAACTGGCAAAAAAATTGATTTCACTTGGGTGTCTCAAAAGGAAAGGGTGTGTGTTTGAAGATAGGAACGGAAAGATGAAACTCACGATGAACGAGCAACCACAATTTTCTGTGGAATTACTCGGGTCAATTTTTGTGGCCAAATTAATTTCGAATGGAGCGTCGATGCAATCAATATTTGCGGACATCGTGATGAGTGTGGTGAACGAGGGAGCGGGAAATGATGTACAAGAAGGATCCTTACACCATTTCCACACGCGCCTCGGGCACCTGTCGTACGACTCGGTAGAACAATTGGCAAAAAGACCGGACTCCGGGATCAAGATAACAAATTTCTCCCGCCCGAATTGTCTTACGTGCGCGGAGGGGAAGGGGACGCGTTCAAAGCAACCCCACAAGGACTCGGGCACAAATTCGCCCATCGATAGAATTGGAGGAGTCATATGCAGCGACTTAAAAGCGCCTGTCACGCACCGTGACAGGCGTGGAAACCGTTTTCTTGTGGTGTTCGTCGACCACTTTTCGAATTATGTGCGTGTTTTCGCGGCCCCGACGAAGGACAGGGCGGCAAAGATGTTCGAACACTTCCTTGCCTGGTTCGAAAATGAGTTTAATTGCCGGATTCACGTATTGCGAACCGACGGAGGCGGGGAGTACAGGAATGTGGAGCTCTTTTGTAAGAAAACCGGAGTACGGCGCCAGGTAACGGAGTCAGGGACCCCTGCTTCCAACGGGAAGGCAGAAAGGATGAACCGAACCATATTTAATATGGTTCGGTGCATGATATTCGGGTCGGGGGTCCCATTAATGTATTGGTCGGAGGCGGCTGAGTATGCTACATACATACTCAACCGCAGTCCGACCAGATCTAATCCAAGGAAAGCGCCTCCGATAGAAGTTTTGACAAAAAAACCAGTGAACATTGGCGATATAGTCAGGTTTGGGTCCCCATGTATGGTTTGGAGGGACCCACGTAAGAAATCACCTGGAAAAGGCGCTGAGAAAGCGCTGATTTTGGGGAAGAACGACCAAGTCAAGGGCTACAAAGTTTTGCTGCTCAAGGACAGGGTAGAAGTTACTATCCGACATGTGAGCCAAGAAAACACTCGATGAGCGTGCGAACAAGTTAGTTCTGCGTGCGTTGGCCAGCGACGAGGGAGGCGAAGAAGACATCATGCAAGAACATACGCAGAGACAAGGCAGTGAAGAAAGCGAAGAAGAAAGCGCCAGGCAAGGCGACGCAGGCGACAGAACGAGTGAAGGGCAAGGAAATGTGCGTAAGTCCTTCCGAAAAACAAAGAAAACGGAAAAGGCAGCGGCTTTGGAGGAATTACGAGCGAAAAAAACGAAGAAATCCAAGACGAAAAAGCCGCAGACGTCGCCAGAGGCACCTGAAAGCGAAGGCCAGAGGTCGAAGGAGACAGCAAATGGCCTGGCAGAGCCGGATGAAGCGATTATGTATGCGCTCGCGGTGATGGGTCCGGGCAGTGATAAAAACTGTAAGATGGCTGCGATCCCGGACCCGAACAGCTATAACGAAGCTCACAAGAGCACGCAAGCAGAAAAGTGGACGTTAGCGGAGCAAGCAGAGATACGTGCTTTGGAAGAATTAAAGACTTGGAAGTTGATGAAGAGGGTGGACGGGAAGAAACCCCTTCCAACCAAGTGGGTCTACAAGACCAAGTTGCGTGCGGACGGGACATAGAGCGCTATAAGGCCCGTCTTGTTGTCCGTGGAGATAGACAGATTTTGGTGAGGACTACTTCATCACGTTTTCGACTGTCATGGAGCTGAACAACGTGAAGATTATCCTGATCATGTCATTGGTGTGGAGGGTTCCGCCAGACACGGAGATGTGCCTAGTGAATACCCCAAGGCGGGAACCGAAGAGGAATGCGAAGTTCACTTGCAGGTACCTCAAGGAATGGTGATTTCAAGCGAGATGCTGCGGGAGTTTAACGTGACTTGCACGCGAGATCTGGTGCTAAAGCTGGAGAGAAACCTCTATGGTCTAAAGCAGGCGGGGCGCTTATGGTATGAGCACCTGCGAAAAACTATGATAGGCATGGAGTTCCGAGAATGCTTGACGGATACGTGTGTGTTCGTGCGTGCGAACGGGACCGAAATTACGCTTGTGGGTGTTTACGTTGACGACCTGTTGGTTACCGCAACGTGTGAAAGCTTGATTGAGGATTTTTTCGTGAAATGCAGGTTCTCGAATTAAAAGATCTCGGGACAGTGGAAAAATTTCTTGGGATGAGGATTGAAGGAGATCCTGGAAGTGGCTATCGAATTTACCAGGAACTGACGATCGAAGAGATGTTGATGAAACACGGGTTAAAAAATCCAAACCCTGTGCGTACGCCCATAACTAATGCGGACGTGGATGAAAATTTGAACGAGCTGCTTCCCGAGAGAGCGAGTGGGAACACCCCAAGTGTGAAGAACTTTCAATCGTTTGTGGGCAGCTTGCTATGGATATCTCGCTGTACCCGACCGGACATATCGTTCGCGGTTCATCGTGCCACCCGCCGTACACATGCGCCAACCTTGCATGACTACAATGTGGCGAAACGGGTGGCACGGTATTTGCATGGTACAAAAGAACTTAAGTTGAAATTGGCACATGATGACTGTGGAAGTATACCGTTACGAATTGTGGGATACAGTGACGCAGATTTTGCTGCGGACAAGGACGACCGAAAGAGTGTGAGTGCTAACGTTACGTTTGTCAATGGAAATATTGCAGGGTGGACGTGCAAGAAACAAGGGACGGTGGCACTTTCGACTGCCGAAGCCGAATTTGTGGCAGCAGCGATGGGTGGAAAGGAGGTGTTAGGTGTTCGAGAATTGTCCGAAGAGATCGGAGTGGAAACGAGGACACCGATAGTGCTTAAAATCGATAAACAAGCGGCGATCAAGCAGCCGCAAAGCAAAGCCAGTGCAGCAAGTACCAAGCGCGTGGATGTGGAGTTGAAGTTTTTGAAAGACTACGTGAAAAGGGGAAGTGTGCACCCGGAACACATTGGAACAAAGGACATGGTGGCTGATTTGCTCACGAAAAGTTTGGATGCACCCCGGATGGATGACTTACGCAAACAGATTGGTTTGGGATAATTGGCACTGTGGATGGCGAAGGTCATGATATGAATGAAACGGTGGACATTGTATTTTTGCATTTAATTTTCGAAGTGCTGAGCCTCCCGACAGACTTGGAAGGAGTGTAGAAGTTGACTGCATAAGGACGTGCGTGGTTGTGAACCACCATAATAACTTTCAAGTGTACAAGACTGACATAAGGCATAGTTACACGAAAATCAGGTTAAGTCTATTTAGTGTAGATTTTATAAATAAATCACTTTTACTTTTGCTAAACTTAAGACGCGCTTACGTTAACTTCCTGTGGGCCTAAACAATTAGGTCCTGCGACTAACTCACACCCGAAAGAAATTGCAGACAGGGAGCGTGGTATATTACGACTGGCTTCCACTACGTTTTTCTTTTCTATATTAGATAGGTGGTATTTTACGCTTTCGTCTACTAACGTATCTTTGTGGAGTTCACGCGCACTGGCCGGCTCGCTTGCTTTCCGTGGTTCTGGAGTGTGGAGTTATTTCAGTGGTTTACTTTCGACATATACCCCACAGCTTCACCACAGCAAGTGACGATCACGCATCTTACCAAGGAATATAGGGATGCAATTGAGCTCAACAATCCAAATGAGCATACGCCAGAAGGACCCATGGAAGGCGTTGAGTCTGACGCCCCGGACGTAGAGATGAATGATGCCGAACCAGGGCGAAAAGTTAACATGCCTCATCTTCCTTCGTCTCTCAGTCCATCAAGGACTGGCTTTCAGCAAGAACCATACAGCCCGCCTAATCGTGAATTCAATGAAGACAGAATAGTGTTTCAATCGAGTCCAGATCGAATGAGGCGATCGCGCGAGCCCATACTTTTTCTAGAGGATGGTTTGGGCGATGACGAAGAACAAAAGATGGAAGAAAGTGACGATCGGTCAAGTGCAAAGCGTGAAAGGATTGACGAGGAAGGACTTAAACCGAAGCAGTACTGGCTTACGCTGCTAATGTTGGCGAGGTGGACGATGCCCCAACAACATATCTGCAAGCAATGAACAGCGATAATGCTCAAGAGTGGGTGAAGGCGATGAGCGCGAAACTCAAGGCTCACGCAGAGAATGGTTCACGGATATTAGTTTCAAGGAGAATGGATGTACGTTCAATTGGATGCCGGTGGCTGTTTGCCAAAAAGCGCAATGAGCACGGACAGGTGACACGCTTCAAGACCCGTCTTGTCGCAAAAGAATTCAAGCAAATACGTCAAGTTTACTGATTGGTCCATTTTGGCTGCACCAGTCACCCCATAATTCTTAGCGGGAACTGGCATAAAGCCAGGGTTATCAAAAAGATTTTAAATTTGAGCATTAAAAAAATATTTTAAGCCAAAGAGTGGGAAACTTGCCGCACTCCTTTATCGTGAAGAAAATTGCTAATGTGAGAGATTTGAGATACGTGAGGCCGTGGAAAGAAGAGAAATCGGGCATGGCCATGAGGGCAGCCGTGTAATGGAATGTGAGCGACGACACGGCGTCGAAGATGTTGGCGGGAAGCAGGATCATGGAACTCGTGAATTCGCTCTCAACGTGTCTACAAAGAGCGAAGGGAGCGCATAAAGATCTTTTGTTTTGGGATCTGAATATGGAATAAGTTAGGATGAAGACGTACAAGTATTCGACTGTGAAAATTCGTGGATCCACGGTGTAAATTCTTGAATGCGCGTATACTCGAGGAACTGCAACTTTACAATGTGGATTTTATGGCGTTACGTACAGAGGTTAGCACCGAAGCATTTGATCCGGTACAAATGCAAGATAACGATTTGTGACGAATAGAGCTTGGTGATCGTCTGTTGTGGCTAGTTGAGCCACATTTTCTGTCACGTTGCGAGGGTGTTCCCATTCTTGAAATGTTTTGTGCGCAATATACTGAACAACCATCGTAAGACATGGACATTAAGTAAAGGAATTGATCCACCGTCGAGCATTTTTGAACACATTCTGGATGAGGGGCACACGCTATCGATGGTGTGGCATACTTTCTCAACAAAGATCACGACGAATGCAGCGAATGTCACAAGAGGCGCGGCACCGAGACAATTGCGCTTAAGATACAGACTACTGGCCAATTTTTAAGATTGTTGATTAGGTTTGCAACATTCAAAGAGGGTGAAATTCACATTAATTCGAGAAAAAAGTCTGATGTTGAGAGAATCGTAACAAGTTGAGACTTTTGTAGATAATGACCGCTTCGACTGGATCCGCCACGACAATGGCACTCTGGCCTAATCATCCAATGGGAAACACCTCGAGATTAATGGTGAATTAGTCGATCGAAGAAAATTTGAGAGACAATTGATGATAGTTAGACCTAAATAAATCCCAGTTCTAAAGTTACTTAATGGGCATTTTTGTATAAGCATGTGTTTAACTAAAAAAGAAAAATATACTAAACAAGCTGAATAAAAAGCTGCAAGCATCTGACAAGCGATAGCAATGAGAAAATCGAAGCTGGTAGAGGAAACAGCAAGGTGGTTAGGAATGTTTTATTGGATGCTTTTAAGAAAGTGAAACAGAAAGCAACTTACATTATGTCGATAAAATTTTGGCCATCGGGGCGCGTTCGTACGGAAGAACATCATTCCAACACAAATGAGGACATTGGATGGAAACTATTGTAAATAGGACAGCGGGGGAACCAGATTCAAGCAATTGATAGAGCAGAAAAGTCTAATGAAGCACCATTCGACAAAGAGTGCGCAGTTCTGCCGGTTCCGACAGAGTGTTGGAAGTCCATTTCCATGGACTTTATATTCGGTCTTCCGCCCGATCATAGTCGGAAGACTGGCATAGTGGTCTTTGTAGACCGCTTCAGCAGATGGTTTATCTTGCTGCAGTGTCAGTGAATGTCACTGCCGCGCAAACAGCGCGGATATTCGTTGACACGGTATGCCGGGAAACATAGTCTCGGATCGTGATCCGAGATTTACAGGACGTTTCTGGCAAGAAACGTCTCTCTGTTGGGAACGCAGTTGAAGATGTCAACTGCGGACCATCCAGAAACGGATGGGCAAACTGAACGCATTAACCGCGTTCTCGGAGATATGCTGCGTTCATACGCGCATGCCTTCGAATAGTGGAGTGACTTTTTGCCACTCACTGAGTTTGCGATCACATCATTTTTTATACAATATGCATTCTTCTTGTGTAACCGTAACCCGGGTACATGATATATCAGGCGCACGTACCCGGTGGCCTGACCCCTCACGCAGCAGAAGTTGGAGCTGGACGGGGATGACGCGGCAAATATCAACTAGCTCCAGGTTATTCGTCCAGGACTACTATATTATGATCGCTAAATTTTAAGCATACACCGTTCTACGTGAATGCCTTAAGGCTGTGGAATTGTCGCTCGAAGAAAGCTAAGAATAGAGAAAAAGAGAAAAATATACACACAGATCCTTACGTTATATCTCCGCTTTACGCCGTCTTGACGAGATATTGCCGTCAGGGAGATTGTCGTTGAATTTGGACATGATTCTTCATTTGAAACTATCATTCAACAATCACGTCGTGCGTCGTACTCGCATCCCATCCTATTAAAATGGCCGAATAGTTTTTTTTGTAAGAGCGCAAAAGTAATTCGGAGGATTCGCTGATATAAAAATGACCATCATTCCTCAACGACAATTCTCATTGGCTAAAAACTTTACGAGTGAGAATCTATGCTCAAAAAACCTTGCTCACGAAAACCCCATTCCGCACGCCCTTGGCCTTGCTTATGTGCTCCATTTTTTATTTTTCTACAAATCTAGTTTTTGTGTAATATCGCCAAAAAGCCAGAGATTTAGGAAGGGTTTTGACGGGGAAAAAATGAAGGCTATAAAAAGCTCAGTTTTGTCTCAGAAAACGCCCGAATAGCGCTGCAAAAAATACAACGATAATGTCGCGTGTCTCTGCTACATTTTAATCCACTTTTTGCGTTAAACGATGGAGAAGTTGGAGAATGGCACCAATTTTTAGTAGTGCACATTCTCCGCCCGAACAGAGGAAGTACTCGCCAGTGGCAAACATGAATTCCATAAGGGTTGTGCTGTCAGTCATTGTTGCAAAGGGATACGCGACCGAGCAGCTAGATGCAGATACAGCGTTCCTAAATAGTGATCTTAAGGAACATGTGTACATGGAAGTACCGACCGGTATATCCAACTCTAAAATTTAATGTGCAAGCTAGACAAGGCTATTTACGGACTCAAACAGGCTACGAGTGCATGGAACAAAACACTTCATGTTGTTTTCCTGCAAATAGGGTTTCGCCGCAGCGGATCAGATCAATGTATCTACGTCAAGTGTAAAAACGGCAGCTACGTCTACGTTTGCCTATATGTTGACGATATGATCAACGCTGCCAAGACAAGCAAGGAGATTCTGGAGGTGAAAGCGGCTCTCAACGATTCTTTTAAAATGAAGAATTTGGAAGGTAAAAATTTATCTTGGATGGAGATCACGACGACGAAATTGCAGCACGCTCATGATTCGGCAGGACCCGGTATATTGACGACGTGGTGCAAAGGTTCAACCAAGAAGATGCCAAGCCAGTGACCAACCCATGTAAATCGAAAATGCCTCAATGTCGACGTATTATGAAGATGCCGCGATATGGGGGGGTGTACGTCTATTTCTTCGTCTCACTCATCTTCATCCGCAATTCTGCATCAATTTTATTAATCACGTCAAAGATCTCTCTGTCGACAGTGTTCAAGGCGTTATAGCTGCGGTAGGATTTCCCCATTTTTCCCTCACGATAGGGTCTTTGTCTGCCACTTCGGGCTCAAACCAGGAAATTCTGTTGGTTTCGGCACCCTTCAAGTCACAGAAGTAGATGAAACCATACGAGTCCAAAACGAATCTCCTCACAAGACCCACTGCAGCAGCCAACGAATTCTGTCCACCCAGTTCTTCATATCGGCGGTAAAAATGATCCTTTTCTTCCTCAAATACATACCATCGACCTTGTCTTCCCCTCGAGTAACTCACCACAAGCTTCGCCGAG
This sequence comes from Sclerospora graminicola, assembly GCA_001887855.2. Lineage (NCBI taxonomy): Eukaryota > Oomycota > Peronosporomycetes > Peronosporales > Peronosporaceae > Sclerospora > Sclerospora graminicola. The sequence goes on from MIQA02023859.1 coordinate 12,220, forward strand.
CAAAAGCAGTTCTTGTTTGTTCCAGTTTGCAGCGATATACTTCTCTGTTTCTGCTCAGCGTTGTCCTTGCTGCTGAAATTCGTTGTTCATAGTAGACAGTCGAACGTAGGTCAGTAGGTGAATTTAGCTTGATGTAGATATTTGAAGAAATAATGCAAGGTTGTAGTTAACAATGCAATATATATTGAGAAGTGATTATCGGCTAGCTATTCGATACCTACTACTGCTCTTAATCCTATTCTTGACTTGCATAAACCCGCCATCCCAGGAAACTCATGCGACTTCAACTTCGACTTTATGTGTTTCTATTTCTAAAGTTCTCACTACAAAAATAGAAATGTGAAAGAGAATCCAGGTCGCCACACCAGAAGGCTGCAATTCGCATTCTCCGCTATCTCAAGACGACAAGAGACTACGGAATTATCTCGACGGTAGCACCAGCAAACTGCATGTTACAGCATACACGGACGCGGACTGGGGCGGCAACACCGATGACCGACGCGGTATTGGGAACAATGGTAATGATTGGTGGTGCACCAGTAATTTCCAAGTTCAAATATCAGCATACGGTGGTGCTGAGTTCTTCTGAGGCGGAATACATGGCTCTTAGCCTATGTACTTAAGAAGTTTTGTGGGATCGCACGATGCTCAAGGATCTGCGTCACCAACAAGTGTGAGATACGGAGATTTGGGAAGATAATCAAGGTGCAATCGGGCTGGCCAATAATGCAGGATATAACGGTAGAACCAAGCACATTGAAATTCGTTATCACTGCATCCGAGAGGATGTGGCACGAGAAACCATCATTGTCATGTACGTGTCAACGATGGACCAGTTGGCGGACTTGCTAACCAAGGCTCTGGGAACCAAGAGGTTCAAGTACTTGATACTGGCTAGTCGCATCGGACCCAGGCGCGTATAGCATAAACGGCTAGTTGGAGTGCTGATATCGCGCTGCATATTAAATACGATCAGCATAGTATACCAGTAAGGGACCCGGTTGATACCGGTTATGACGTCAGAAGCTTCTTAAACGTTCTTCGAAGTTCCATAAGAATGATTGGCTAAGAAGTAGCAATAGGTTTGCGAAATTGTACCATCTACTACGAAGATCTCCTCCATAACACGTCTGACTAAACTAAACCACAATAGTGGTCGTTCTCTTCAAAAGAGCTCCTGCCAAAATCTGCTGCATAGAAAACTCAAACGTTGCCATTTGTGCGCCACTGGAAAAGACAAATATAAACGGCTCTCGCTTATAAAAAGACCCGCTGACGCACCATTAAAACAGCTTTATTTCTGTACCTGTCTCAACCCCAATGACATAAATGTGCCAAAATGATGACCAAAAAGAAGAAACTCTAACCCTCACCCACGGAAAATTTAACCCGCGGCCATTTCCACACCCATCGATAGCCTGACCCTTATTGGGTCATACCCAGCTGAGTGTTCCCAACACGTTAACATGAGTTACAAAGCGACCTCGTAAGATGACTCGCCAAAGGATCAACGAAATGACGTCTACTTCTCCAATATTCGTTAAAATAGCTTTAAAATGTAGTCAGTCGTGCGAAGAAAGACGCATGCAAAATGCAGATCAGTTGGTCCAAGCGAGTGATGAGATCCAGCACCAAATATCGCAATTTCAAGCTGAGTTGGATTATTTGTTTCATTAGCGTTGGTCTGTTCAGAACAACAAAAGCTCAAGTTTGTATCTTGACAGCGCGCACGAGCCTCGGCAGCCGATGCGTTTATGGTTGACAGCTAGTCATAAATATCATAGCGCAATCATCTCCAAAATCGTGATCTTAACGGGCACACAAGACGTATTTGCTACCAGAATTAATATGCAGTGATGCATTGTCGTACAATAGCTTGCTGTGCGCGGTAATACTGAAATTTTCAATGTGGATATCCAACGCATTTTCCCAATTGGAATCCTCTGTAATTGACGACGCTCTAGTTTCTCTTAAATACGCTTCCGGGTCATCCGATCCTATCCGCAAGTCCACTACTCCCAGAAGTTCTTGGTCCGTTTCCTTTTAGCAAATAGGTATAACATGTGTTTATGCAGTCGAAAGTACCGCAAAAGTCTTATAAATTTGACACATCTCTCCCAATCAGGTTTGACGGATGTCAAATCTTTCCGACTCTTGACATGAAGGCTGATTGGCCAATTAGTAAATGTCGATAAAACTGGGAACAAACGACACACAAAACACGGTAATTTACAAGATGACCATACATTAAACGTTCGAGGTTGCTTTGGTATTTGTTGTGTTGTTCATGGGCAACGAATGCTCTTTTATTTTTTACGTGCCTGGTGGAGCAGTGTGTCGCAGGTTGAACCGCATTTCGATCAGCCGGAAAAGGGCATTGAACTGCTTGGGAAAGATACTGTAAAACTCAAGGCCACTGCTGGCAGGTCTTTCCAGCACTGCCAGGAGACGCAGTAAGTAGGCTTCACGATGCCAGGTAAAGTACAGAATGCAGTCAGTATTGAGCTAGCGATGACGCAAATGGAGGAGCAAGCACTGATCATGAGGGAAATGCTGAAATTTTACGCACAGCAAAAGCAAAGGATCCAGGAGACGAATGAATGACTGTGATCAATGAAAATGTCTCTGCCGGTGCAAATTACGGTGACGCCGATGTCTAAAGTATAGCGGGATGGAGAGCTGCGAGGAGGAAGATGTCGCCCATTTGTCTGGTGCAGTGAACGGAATTACACATTTTTCAGAGAGGACACGGCAAAGAGCGCATGCAGCAAATGAAGCTGAAAATCACAGGAATAACAATTCTACCTGATTAACAGCGGATTTAGTTGAGCCTTATCTTCACAGCATGCTTAACCATCGCATGGCATGAACATGAAAAGTAGCAATGCTACTTTCAAGACATGTTGTATTATGTCCGTCGCTTCTTCCTCGACGGACCACCATACTTGTATTTATGGCGATTTTAGCCCTGCAGCACATTACTAACGGGAAGCTGACTCATAAGACAATTTGGAGAGCCGTTTGGTGAAAACCAGCTCAGCCTGATGGAGATACGCCGCTTAGAGCTGAAGCGCTATGAACGTGGTGAGCAAATATATGATGAGACTGACAATGGTCAGTGGGATTGTTGAAAACAAGCACGTAAAGCGATCAGAAAATGTTGAGAATGAAGTGGACCACACATGGCCGTTGATTGGTGACGATGGAACACCCATCAACATAAGACGGTTGATGGGTGGGAAAGGCCGATCGCATTTACGATGAAAAGGTGGCGGGCAACGGGTATTCGCGATGTGAAGAAATCAGACAAGTACTGTCATTACGCCCAGTCCCAGACACTGATGGAACGATAGAGATCACGATCATGATCATGATCACAATTACTAAGTGGAGTTCCCGTGGATGTACAACGAGTTGGAAATGCAGCAATTGGTGACATGACGTGTCAGGGACAGTCATCTAGCCGATCTACGAACTGTGTAGTTGTTGAAGTTGATTGATCGCGTTTTCTTGGTTTCCTATTATCTCTCTCTCATTGGCTGGCCTGATCGGACGAACTTTCCCGATCAGTGCCTAGATACTGATTAAGGATCGACCCCAACTCATTCTCCGGTGAAGATTTCCACCCGAGGACACCCCCCCGTCTCGAGAAGGTCAAACCCTCCGACCTGATCAAGATCATCCTTTTCGTCACGAGTCCACCTGAGTGAGTGTAACCACTCCCGATCAACGGGTACACAAGGTGAGATGAAGATAAACATAGATCTGACGCGAATGACGACCGGCCAGATGACCGGGAGGATCAGATCAGTCACCATAATGGTGATTCATCTGATTCTGATGCTGATAAGGATCAACGAAAACCCCCTCCGATAGTTGGTCGTCCGGTCCAGTGGGTATCCGGGTTCCGCCCAAGACTTCGGTCATGATTTGGAAATCGGCTCCACCACAGTAACATTGTTTATAACAATACAAACGCCCGTGATGAACAATCCTGATAGGTTCTCGGCTTTCTGTTCCAAGGATACATTGTAGACGCGTTCTTCACGATTCATGAGATTCTACGTCGATTAATTCTCGTGAACGGATCCATCAAAACATTCAGTTACCTCAACATCTGCGTCGCTGCCCCCATGGAAGCCCATATGAACACAGAAATCTGCGCCGGAGCCGACAATTGCCTTGAGAGGTGAACACATCTATGCATTGCCATAGCAAGGAAAATATGCCAGTCCCATTGTAGGCGTAATACTCCCCCTAACAGGCATCGTACCAGCCATTTCACAGACTTGGGCATACACTTCATAATTCTCATGTACTCATGAGTGGGTGACAAGATGTACTAAAAAGCGCGATGAAATGTCACGGCAAGAAAAAATGTTATGAAAACTGACCATGCAGCTTACAGAAGAGATCAGACATATAAGATCCTACGCAGACAGCATTTGACTCTAACTATTCGCATTGTTAGAACCTTCCGATGTGGGTATTGATAAACACACCGAGTGCTTCCTCAAGATAGTGAATTCGAATAGGAGTCATCATTTAAGCTGACATTAAACAATCGCCTTGGGGTCCTCCATCGCATTGCACCAATAGGCACTACATACCTTAATTTTAGTTTTGGAAGTCAGCGAGCGTGTCTATGGTGATCGCAAGATATTTGTTGCAACGTTTTCAGAGGATGAATATACCGAAAGAGCAAGAAGTACTTTAGCAGGAGAAGCTTTCATTATATTTTTCGCCAGCTTAGATGTCCTCGGTTTCTCTCCCCGGAAGATAATCGGTAATGACGTATCAATCAAACGGTTTAAGCCTTGCGTAATGAGCAGAGGAATGACAAAAGCCGACTTTCTCAACTTGGTATACTTGAGATTCGTTGAAAGCCATGTTTCCACGTCGTCACCGAAGGGTATGATTACAAAAGGAATCAACATGAACCATGAGACAATGATATCCGGTTGATGGCAAACAAGAGATTGATCTAGTCAGAGCAAAGCAACCGCTGTAACCAAACCATGGGCTAACCATGGGCGTCACGCAAGCTGTCTGCTTTTGTTGGAAACGAGAATTGGCCGCAGAGTCCCATTTAACACGGAAATAGTCGATGCTTACAAGCCCTTGATCATGGCCATATTTTGAGAGAGAGAGAGATTTTTTTATTTATCCTATCCACACTTTTGAATTTTTAAAACAGGGTATGTTGTTTTCTATAATCAAAAAAAGGTTGAACAAAAATATTTCTGTGTTTTGATTGGCCAACCGTTAATACAGGAGAAAATGCAGGTGTCAAGTCTTTCAGGTTGTCAAAACTATAAGACTTTTGCGGTACTTCCGGTCCCACTGGAGCATGCTATCCTTCTTTTGTAAATATCCCTTGTATTCCGGATTCAAGCAAAGATCGGATGGCAGCGAGCGGTCAAGCTGTATGCGTTTGTCTGTAGCCATGACGTCTAGATTGTACTCTCGAATCTTAACAGCATCGTTGTCTCAGTCCCCACCCGTCTTTGAAGTCGAAGATGTCACTCGCCTACATCTCACTTGAAGGGTATCGAAACGCTGAGCTACAACTGCCAGGAAACGCACGGTCCTGGTTGACGAAAGACGACTTTCCCTCGGTTCCATGCAAATGTTCCCACGAATAGGGGCAACAAGATCGTGGTAGTAGCTCATCAAAATATTTATCTTCACCCCAGTTTGTATGTTTGTAACGTATCGGAAACGAGGTCAAGTTATCGATTCTGTAGGGGAGGGGGCGCTTGGACTCACTTCGAAAGATTAGCGCAACGGTTCCACCAACTAATTCAATCTGATACTGCAAGATGTACATGCGAGACAGATCATCTCGGTCGCGGAGTTTCAAATATGTGGTTCGTAACGAGCTGATACGGAAGCTTCTACTCCATCCGTCCTTTGGCAGTAAAGTCACTAGCAGCAGCTTTTCCCTATTTGCGCTCGGCCAGTGGAATGGAGTGAGTTCATTGGCAGCCAATTGCAATGTTCGAGGCACACCAAATTGCCCATATTTGATAGCTTCCTCCGTCTTATAAATGAGAAGGTAGCGAGGAACTACATTTGCCATGACTGTTTCCGTAAAACATCCACTTTCATAGCAGCTCCACAACGCTACGTCTTGGCTTCATCACTTTTTTGGTCCTGGACGTGCACCCGGCTTTAACAACCCCAGAATTTCCCATGGCGTTACGGTATGACATCAGACCATGACGACGACCTCTTTTTATCAATCTGTGAGCACTTCGGAATCGGCTCACCATACCATCCATCGCTCACCTTCCTGGTCGCCCCGCACTCCGAAGTGATACAAATCGAGGTTATGCCAGCTCGTAAAAATCGAAGTCATAGACGTCAAGGACACCCAACTTTCACGATGTTATTTTTTGTGCTTCATATTATTCGTACTGAGGATACGCTATTAAATGACCCAATAATGGTCAACTATCGATGGGTGTGGAAATGGGCGTTGGCACTTTTGTCTCAACGATTAGTTTGGTGGAAACAATTTCTCCAATTTACTTGAGCCCCCACTTTTGGAAAATTCGTTTCTTATTTGGGATATTTATCAGAGTAGCCCCACTTATGTCAAA
>MIQA02023860.1:0-25027 GCA_001887855.2 Sclerospora graminicola
ATCTTCCACAGAAGGCCAAAATGTTAACACTTCCCAATACTTAATATAACCGTGTTCAAAACACGGGCGACTTGAGGTGAGTATACGCAACGCCGCGACTCTTGGTCAGGCGACTTCCGGTGGGTTACTTTAAACTTCCCCGGGCAAACCAATAGCAGCAAGAGCGGACCTTGTTAGCCCTCCGCTGTGAACCAATGAAAACGACTTGTGTCTAAGAAAGCGAAACGTATACTGATTTATCCCTATATCCAATACTCCCTTTTGTGTAACCTACCCCAAATAGCCCGGCTGGACAGTCATGTATCTTACCCGAAGTAGCCCGGTTAACTCCGATTTTGTGTACCAGCCTGGCCGGTACACCAACCCCAGATGGTACCAGCCCGGTCGGTACATCGAACCCAGCCGGATCGGCCGGATGGTCATCCATCTGAGCTCACTGGCCGCTGGCGTTAGCACGTCCTTGGCAGCTCCACGTCCGATCCGGGTGCCTCCTTCGTCCACTAGAACACTCATCCTCCTTCAGGCCCCTTTTGCTCATACCTTCCAACCAATCCGCCCCTCGGCCGTCCGCCATCTGTGGTCGTCCCGTCCGTTTAGTCCGCTAGCCCAACTATCCACGTATTCAGTCGCATTCATCCGGCCTGACTCCAGGCCTGGCGCCGTCCGGCCGCTGGTAGATATGCGCGGCGACGGCCATCCGGCACCTATGCCCTTGGTCCACATTTTCAGCCAATCAGAAGGCGCCCTCTGAAAAGTACTTCACACATTCCCATCAATTAATTCCTAAGTCACTTTACCACAGCCGCCCTTGAGTCGCGTCACAGCCGCACAACGGTTGAGGCACGACCTCACCTGAACCAAGTCGATCTGATCCTGCTTACCCATGCCTCGCTTCGGTACGTCGTCGTACTAATTTATAGCGATTTTCGTGAACCAGGTCGGTCTCCCAGACGGCTTACAATCACATCCACAGATGCTGACTTTGTCTTGATATATTTTCAGTCTTGCAAATCGACAAGGATGACATTTGTCGTCTCGTTCTCGTGGATGACGACTCGCCTGCCAGCGGGGTGGAAGTTGAAAAACCGCCAAATTCGTCCCGCACTCCCGATCTGGTGTTGTCTAGGGGCCTGCTAGGTGTTGATCTGGCTCGTGATCTCGTCATGATCGAGACCTGGGCTGCTTCCTGTTTATCTTCCGCATGAATCAGCTCGGGCAACCTATTGATCTCGACCAATTCCTCCAGCAATGCTTTATCGGTAACCATCGATCCAGTCTGATCACGCATGGCCATCGTGGCTAGGTGATCGCACTCCGGTTCCAATCGCGTTACACATGTAAAAGGTCATGACTTGGCCATCCACGTAGAACTTTCATAACACGATCATTCAACAACTTCAAACGTGGACCCTTGCAATCGATTTCTCCGGTGATCGGCCGAGTCACCAGATTTGAATCTCCACATATGATTACTCTTCCAATCTTTTGCTCTTGCAGGAGATCCAAACCTAGCAGCAGACCACGGTATTCGGCTTCATTGACTGTGATGCCCGGGGTATAGTCTGAACCAGCAGATATGACAGTCCATTCCGGCAATTTCCACAACAACGCGCTATACGCCCCTACGCCTTTCTTCACGCTCGCTGATCCGTCGAAACTTACAACGATCAGATTTTCCTCCGAGCCGACGATCGGTGGGGTATAATGATTGATTCTCGCGGTTGTTTCCAAGGAGCGACCTCGATCAGAGCTTCATCGACTTCTGATCGGGGTGTGATACTGGCTGCTAGCGTACCGAGAATTTCTTCTTCACCCTTGGTGCATTTGATGATCTCCAAGGTCCACTGAGATAACAGCGCTGCCCATCGCCCCAGTCTTCCGTCTAACCCGTTCGCAGACAATAACCAAGCCAGAGTAGATCGCCTAGACAATACCTTGATCGATCTAGTCACCAGCATAGAGTAACAGACATCCAATATGCGTAATAATGCCAGCACTTCTTTTACTTACTTACTGAGACATACCCAATCTGTCGAGGTACTTTCCCTTCGGGTAACCACAACCCTAGGATCATGTCTTCGTGAACGATTAGCGGCTGATCGGATATGTTTGTAATCCTGATGTAACTTGATCTGCCGATACCCTTACCTAATATTGGTACCCATCGTTCACCACGGGTTAGCAATTTCTGTTGCCGATCGCTCGGCCGAATCATCACGTCGACTGATCGGGCTACCTCGATGTTTTCGTACTGACCCATTTTGAGCATCCGCATATGAGTACCATATAAAGGGCGTCGGCCGGATAACTGTATCTCCACCTCATCCGGCAGAGTCAAGGTTCCATGAGACAGGTAGAGCCGTATACCGGCTGGTACCATGAAATTCATTCCCAATATCGCGTCTTGACCGGCTAACCGGCCGATCCAAGCATTAAAATAGCAGACCAGGGATCCTGCCAGGGTGATCTTCACACGTGATCGTCCTTCCGTCATATATGAACTCTCGCCGATCCCAACACATTCTTGCCTCTGGGTACTGTCTATAAGACATCCCACCTTACGAGCAAAGGCGGAGTCGATGATCGAGACTTTCAAATAAAATAGTGGCTTTTTCATTGTTGATCTTTCCATTGGCTTTAGACTGTTTAAACAACTTGTCGGGAGAGTGATACTTCCAGTATCCTCGGGATTCACCGGGCAGTAGATCCAACTCCATGATCACGTCCAAACGGGAATATTCATCCACGCTGAGACTGTGAATCGGATATCGATCGATGCAATTTGAATTAGAACATGTATTGTCGGTTATCTCCTTTTCCTCAAACTTATTTACGATACCGACATATGCATAAATGCAGAACGTAGATCGCTCGGCTCGAACCAGATTCCAACCTGGCGAGCGATCTACTTTAACATTTTCTCGACATCTGGTGGGGGCATGCCAGCATGTTTAGTCGGCACATACCACTTGCGCATCAGACTGAAAAATTCTTCAATAGGGCAGGCACCGGCGTCATGAAGCTTCCCACAGGTTTTGCATACGAAAAAGCAATGATCCGAAGGGTGACCTTTACGATCACATTTTCCACATGTGTTTCTCTTCCAGCAATCCCGATCTCCATGTCTGGTCGATCCACAATGCACGCATTTCTTACGAGATTGGTCCTATCGGGTTGAGCTCCACACGATTTTCGTCCATCCATGCCATTAATCGATGATCTCGGACGGAATACCGGTTCAGTCGTAAAGATATGACGTTACAGCTGGCAAATAGTTTTGATAGTGTCACGTCCGAACGGGAATATTCATCCACTCTGAGACTGTGAATCGGACATCGATCGATGCAATTTGAATTAGAACATGTATTGTCGGTTATCTCCTTTTCTTCAAACTTATTTACGATACCGACATATGCATAGATACAGAACGTAGATCGCTCGGCTCGAACCAGATTCCAACCTGGCGAGCGATCTACTTTAACATTTTCTCGACATCTGGTGGGGGCATGCCAGCATGTTTAGTCGGCACATACCACTTGCGCATCAGACTGAAAAATTCTTCAATAGGGCAGGAGCCACCGGCGTTCATGAAGCTTCCCACCAGTATTTTGGCATACGAATAAAGCAATTTTTGATCAAAGAAGGTGGCCTGTTAGCGATCAATTTTCCACATGTGATTCTCTCCCGCATCCCGCATGCTCCATGTCTGGTCGATCCAGCAGCAGATTTTCTTAGAGATGGTCCTGATGGGGTTTTGAGCTCCACACGATTTTCGTCCATCCATGCCATTAATCGATGATCTCGGACGGAATACCGGTTCAGTCGTAAAGATATGACGTTACAGCTGGCAAATAGTTTTGATAGTGTCACGTCCGAACGGGAATATTCATCCACTCTGAGACTGTGAATCGGACATCGATCGATGCAATTTGAATTAGAACATGTATTGTCGGTTATCTCCTTTTCTTCAAACTTATTTACGATACCGACATATGCATAGATACAGAACGTAGATCGCTCGGCTCGAACCAGATTCCAACCTGGCGAGCGATCTACTTTAACATTTTCTCGACATCTGGTGGGGGCATGCCAGCATGTTTAGTCGGCACATACCACTTGCGCATCAGACTGAAAAATTCTTCAATAGGGCAGGCACCGGCGTCATGAAGCTTCCCACAGGTTTTGCATACGAAAAAGCAATGATCCGAAGGGTGACCTTTACGATCACATTTTCCACATGTGATTCTCTTCCAGCAATCCCGATCTCCATGTCTGGTCGATCCACAATGCACGCATTTCTTACAAGATTGGTCCTGATCAGGTTGAGCTCCACACGATTTTCGTCCATCCATGCCATTAATCGATGATCTCGGACGGAATACCGGTTCAGTCGTAAAGATATGACGTTACAGCTGGCAAATAGTTTTGATAGTGTCACGTCCGAACGGGAATATTCATCCACTCTGAGACTGTGAATCGGACATCGATCGATGCAATTTGAATTAGAACATGTATTGTCGGTTATCTCCTTTTCTTCAAACTTATTTACGATACCGACATATGCATAGATACAGAACGTAGATCGCTCGGCTCGAACCAGATTCCAACCTGGCGAGCGATCTACTTTAACATTTTCTCGACATCTGGTGGGGGCATGCCAGCATGTTTAGTCGGCACATACCACTTGCGCATCAGACTGAAAAATTCTTCAATAGGCAGGCACCGGCGTCATGAAGCTTCCCACAGGTTTTGCATACGAAAAAGCAATGATCCGAAGGGTGACCTTTACGATCACATTTTCCACATGTGTTTCTCTTCCAGCAATCCCGATCTCCATGTCTGGTCGATCCACAATGCACGCATTTCTTACGAGATTGGTCCTATCGGGTTGAGCTCCACACGATTTTCGTCCATCCATGCCATTAATCGATGATCTCGGACGGAATACCGGTTCAGTCGTAAAGATATGACGTTACAGCTGGCAAATAGTTTTGATAGTGTCACGTCCGAACGGGAATATTCATCCACTCTGAGACTGTGAATCGGACATCGATCGATGCAATTTGAATTAGAACATGTATTGTCGGTTATCTCCTTTTCTTCAAACTTATTTACGATACCGACATATGCATAGATACAGAACGTAGATCGCTCGGCTCGAACCAGATTCCAACCTGGCGAGCGATCTACTTTAACATTTTCTCGACATCTGGTGGGGGCATGCCAGCATGTTTAGTCGGCACATACCACTTGCGCATCAGACTGAAAAATTCTTCAATAGGGCAGGCACCGGCGTCATGAAGCTTCCCACAGGTTTTGCATACGAAAAAGCAATGATCCGAAGGGTGACCTTTACGATCACATTTTCCACATGTGTTTCTCTTCCAGCAATCCCGATCTCCATGTCTGGTCGATCCACAATGCACGCATTTCTTACGAGATTGGTCCTATCGGGTTGAGCTCCACACGATTTTCGTCCATCCATGCCATTAATCGATGATCTCGGACGGAATACCGGTTCAGTCGTAAAGATATGACGTTACAGCTGGCAAATAGTTTTGATAGTGTCACGTCCGAACGGGAATATTCATCCACTCTGAGACTGTGAATCGGACATCGATCGATGCAATTTGAATTAGAACATGTATTGTCGGTTATCTCCTTTTCTTCAAACTTATTTACGATACCGACATATGCATAGATACAGAACGTAGATCGCTCGGCTCGAACCAGATTCCAACCTGGCGAGCGATCTACTTTAACATTTTCTCGACATCTGGTGGGGGCATGCCAGCATGTTTAGTCGGCACATACCACTTGCGCATCAGACTGAAAAATTCTTCAATAGGGCAGGCACCGGCGTCATGAAGCTTCCCACAGGTTTTGCATACGAAAAAGCAATGATCCGAAGGGTGACCTTTACGATCACATTTTCCACATGTGATTCTCTTCCAGCAATCCCGATCTCCATGTCTGGTCGATCCACAATGCACGCATTTCTTACAAGATTGGTCCTGATCAGGTTGAGCTCCACACGATTTTCGTCCATCCATGCCATTAATCGATGATCTCGGACGGAATACCGGTTCAGTCGTAAAGATATGACGTTACTGCTCCTCGGCCGAGCTTAAACTTGATTGACCACTTTTTTTTCGAACTGGAACTGTCCGATTCTTTGGTAATCATTCGAATCGCTCTGGTTGGCCGTGCCGCTGGTACCTTGCCCTGGTCCGGGTATGGTTTCGACCGGTACCGGTTCGATCCTACCTCGACCTTGGGTTGTCGACTTTTGGCCCGCTGCAGCGTCCTCAGAGTCAGTTCCAGTTGCTCTGAGTCCTTTATACGGAGCAGGGTTAGCTGATCAGCCAAATCACGATTATCCAAAGTGCTAATAAAGTGTCCGACATGCTCGCGGGCTATATCCGGGTGTCGTGGGTCCTTGATCGGCATTTTCGCGCGTAGACCAGCAACATTCAGCCGATGTAAGTATTCGATCGGCGTCTCGTCAGATCTTTTCTTCATGTGGTAATACTGTCTAGCGACAGACACCTCCGAGTTGCAATACTGCTCTTCAAACTCTTCACACAACCGAGGCCACTTCAAACGCACTTCTCGACTCAGCTGTTCAAGCCAGTTCTTGGCCGGACCTTTCATTAGAGCAGCGAAGATCAGATCTTTCACCTTCCGGTGTCTTATCTCTCAGAAAAGCTGATTTAGGCCGACTCAACCAAGCTCTGGCCTGATCATCATCCATATCCTTGCCGGTGAAATCTTTTAATTCCGAGATCGCCGACATCCGCACTCGGGAGATCGTTCCAGAATCACTGTCAAATGCCTGCGCGGTTGCCATATTTTCCCTACGAGGCATCTCCATATCCAAATCATCCAGATCAAAATGTTGACTGATCTCTCCATTTGATTCCATGTCCACGTCACTACGTGGAGGTGATTTATGGAGTCGATCTTGGTGACTGGCCTGGCATATTGATCGAACAATTCCGGCCGATAGAACTGATTCCATATCCACATCCACAGATTTCTTGACTGGTTTAGCAGTGGATTGGTTAATATTTGGTGTCGATCGTCATGATTGTCCTTGCCCAGGTGTGTACTGAGGTAATCCGTATTGTTCACCCACAAATCGATTCATCATAGTCGCGAGCATGGTTCTCATTTGCTTGCTCTGGGACTTCTTGCATGCTGGTAGGGTTACTGTTGGGAGTGGGATTGTTCTGTGGAACTTCTTGAGCATCTTCATAACTGTCATCTGATCCTCTCGACCAGGGCTTCCTTTTCCTGTTCTGCGACTCGATCTTGGGGTCAATCTGCTTGATCCTTTTCGGGCCCAACGTCATACGTGTTATTCCAACCGAGGAGTCGGTGGAGTCGGCTCCAGACTGTGATGACGATTGATATCTTGACTCAATATCCATAGAATATTCAACCAACTGCGATAGGTGTGAAGGATCCGCGATCGGCGACTGGACCACGGGTTTCGCCCCGAGTAGCGAGGCAAGGTGATCATACAGAGTTGTCATAGCTTCTCTGATCGCCACTTGGTCTAGATCGAACAGCATATTCGCGTCGAACGCACCAGTAGTGAAACCAACTTCGTCGATCTGCGCCAAGAGGTTCCTGATCAGGTCAAGTTGACTACCTGTGATAACCGGCCTGGTCGCCCGACCTTCAAGCTTCCCGATGATCTTGGGTTTTATGATCTTCATCACTCGGTTGGTAGCTAGGAACTTGTGAAACTCTCGAAGATAGAACAATCGTTCTACATCTTGAACAGTGGTCTTCTCAACTGGTTCGGTCTTCTCTTCATCTTCTTCGAAGATCTTCGGTTTCGGTTTCACATATTTTTTAGGTGGATCACATTGATCCGCCCCCATGTTTTTTCTTTCTTTTTCCATTTTCTTCTTATTCATAGGATCGAGGTTAGTACCTCGATCCTTTCTCGGGTTATAGTTAATTTTACTATAACCAGATCGGCCCCGATCGGGGTCATGTGGGGAGTTGTTTTATCTTTAATTTCGACCTGGCACTCCACCAGACCAGGTCGACCATCGCTTCCTTTAGGTTTGGACAGCATCGGAGGCGATACGCCTTCCTCCAATACACCCGAAAAGTTTCCTCCACTTTGATTTTCACATCTTTTTCATCATCAAAGGAATCACGGTGATATCCTGAGTCACCAAGTGATCCGGGCACGCACACCATTGTGGTGGAGCCGATTTCCAAATCCATGACCGAAGTCGTGGGTGGAATCCGGATACCCACTGGCCCGGACGACCAACTATCGGAGGGGGTACTCCGTTGATCCTGATCAGCATCAGAATCAGATGAATCACCATTATGGTGACTGATCTGATCCTCTCGGTCATCTGGCCGGTCTTCATGCGCGTCAGGATCTATGTTTATCTTCATCTCACCTTGTGTACCCGGAGGGTGGTTACACTCACTTAGGTGGACTCGGTGACGAAAACGATGATCTTGATCAGGTCAGCGGGGATGACCTTCTCGAGACGGGGGGTGTCCTCGGGTGGAAATCTTCACCGGAGAACAGGTTGGGGTCGATACTTAATCCGTATTTAGGCACTGATCGGGAAACTTCGTCCTATCAGGCCAGCCAATGAGAGTGAGAGACAACAAGAAACCAAGAGAACGCGATCAAACCACGATCTTCCACAGTAATCCACAAACGTTATCTCCACAAAACCTTTCCAATATTAATAACGTGTTCCAAACACGTGCGCGTGGGGGGTGAGGTTTGATCACCTAAACAAACCCGTCGGGGGTCTTCCGGAAAGCCAAAATGCGTCTAAGCGCGTCTTAACCGGGAATTAAGTTGAGCAAGAGGGGACTAGTTAACCCTGTGCTCCCAATGACCGCGACACGTGGCGGAGCGACTCTTTGCTTAGGGGGTAAATCAAAACCTGTTATTATATATGCAATGTCCTATACCTAGTGTACCCTACACCAACTCATGTGCCTGCGTCATACTTCGATCCTGTTCGCTTCGTCGCACGGTTGCGTGATACCACCTTACCCATCTTTGTTGCACCTTCAAACTGATCCGTACCACTTCTGACCCGATTATGGTCAAACCCTATGGCGATCTTCAACCATCCTGATCTCCCGATAAACAGCCTGGAACCCGCTCGAGATCTGCCTCTCAGACACTGTTCACCCCATATCCAACCCGGCTTAACTGCAAACTCCATCTATCTTCACACCTGGAAGCCGGTTTGGAGCCGATCGGCTCCGATCATGATCAGCACAGCGATCGGCCGAGTGATCGGGCAGTGATCAGGGCGATCAGCCCCAGATCACCTCACAAAACCTCAGGGTTACCATCACATCGACTTTGCCTGCTCACTCGACCATGTTCTCGACCTTCATCACCTGTCGGGGTACCAAGATCGCACCGACTCAGCATTTCTCGTGAAGTCGGGCCTGATCGGACCTCCTTACATCAATTCTGGATAGATCCATCAACTCTCATCGCTTGCCTTAACTTGGTAATACTCGCACGGCTCGCCACTCCACATACCCCGTTCTATTCTGTACCTGATCTTCGTATTCTGGGGCAGAGTTAGGTGGCTCGGCCGATCGGGCTGGAACTTCATATCACATCCAACTTCAACATCTGTACTGTTCATAACTCATCCCGATAACTGTTCCTGATATGTCACTTCGCCATTGCTGCTGTATCTCCAGTTTGTCTCAGTCGATCTCGTCATATACGCCCACGTGAACTCCACTTAATACGCAATATCTTGATCGGATCGTGATTATCGCCGTTCTATTAATATCCGGGACCGGGCGTAGTAACGGTACTTGGCTTATCCCTTCCCATTACCAAAGCCCGTTGTCCACCACCTTTTCGTCGTATACGCGATCAGCCTGTCCCACCCATCAACTGTCTCATCTTGATGGGTGTTCCCATCGTCACCAATCAACGGTCATGTGTGGTCCACCTTATTCTCAACATTTTTCAGACCGCTTTACCACACCTTCCTTAACCGGCATCTTATTTTTCCGTCCAAGAGCTCACCAGAGAGGGTAACCGCCAGTGCTGACCGGTACACAAGGTGAATTTGAAGAGAAGGATCATCCTTGTCGTCACAGCAAAGGTGATGGAAGTGACCGGTCCAGCCAGCTAGATACTGACCTGGACCAAGACCTTGATGGACGGAGTACCCCCTGCGACAGTCAGACTTCTGGAGCCCCCGTGGGTGTTCGCACTTTGGGAAGAATTTCCGAGAGCGACTACACCACAATATAAACTCTTTCTGTTCGCGTTTCGCAGAAGTATGAAATGCCAATTTGGGCCTCTTTTTACATGGGTTTTTGTATTACCTTAAGCTATCCCTAACCATGCCTACCCCTTATCATAACATATTTCGAAGAAAGACACGAATTTAATTAGACGAGATATAAAATATAAGAGTAATATACGGTGAGACGACACACAAACTTCTATGTAAAAGTGTCAATATTTATTATTACATTCCCCTTTCAAATAGATATTAAAAGCATCAAAATTCAATTACCTTCGAGGTCGAATTTTCGCGCCATAAAGTATTTCCTAACGAATAACATAAACCATCCAGACGACACCATAATCAGTTATGGAAGTGAGTCCTTAAAAAAATGTGCCCATACATTCGTCATGTCGTTACTGAGATTTTAGTTGAAAAAGGCTTATCATTATCAGGAGGACAAAAGGAACGGGTTGCTATTGCTCGAGGCAATGCTCGAGAGCCCAGATGCTCGTTTTAGATGAAGTTACAAGTGCAAAAAGTGAGCGGGTAGTTCAAGCGGTGTTAAATGATCGATACAATACACATGACAACGCTGGTTATTGCTCATCGGTTAAATACTATCCGTCATGCGGATAAAATCGTTGAGGTCAAAGCAGGGAAAGTAGTGGAAGAAGGAGTTGATGATGACTTAATCAAGATAGAGGACGGGGTGTATAGGAACTTACTTGATTCAAGGGAAAAATCGTTAGAAGAAGCACAAGGTAGTATGTCAACCGTAGCGGACGATAGAGAAAGTAAGGGACAAAAGCAAAATAGTCGATCAATTATTAACGAGTCTTTGGAACAAGGGGAAATTTTCGAAGAAAAAGAAGGAATAAAGTCAATAAAATTGTTTACGCTTTTCGACGTCATGGCGTTTTCGCAACCCGACCGTCCTGTTTTTATTATTAAGATTGTAATGGAGAACCATTACATAAGTGATATTTAAGTTGAAATATCACAGTTCAATTTCAGACTTGCTGTCTGAATGTGAATATTGGATTATAAGATATTATGATCCACCCCGGGAACAGATTCTGATACAAATACCGAATCTAAGAAGAGATCTAATACTAAGAATATGATTAGATCAGTTTTACATTACATGTTTATATGATTAGTCTAGATCTAATTATAGTAGTTAGCTCTAAACCACTCATCAATATATTCACTCTTAAACTTACCGTCTTGCAGACACGTGTCTTAGTTATATATTTATATCGATACCTAAGGGGACTATTTGATTAATTAAATAGTCCAACTCTACGTTTAATCTTAATTAAACTATTGAGGACCAAATTACATTTGCTCCTAACCAATTGGACGCTTCCTCACTTGCAATTTAACAGTGTACGTCTATATCAGCTAGCCTGTTACACCTGGTAGCACTAGATGGTCCGTCTTAACGACAACTGTTCGTTCCGTTCCGCTAGTTAACTAGCGGAGCGCATATTTAAGAGCCGTCCGACCGTCATGACGACGGTCAGCGATAGTGAACGCGAGCGACAGCTAGCGCAAGACTTCCTGAGGGAATGTTTCCCTCACTTTCCATAAAGAATGAGGATACTGTGGTGGAGATGATGCGGACCATGGGGACCGAAATCATCCCCATCCTCTGAGGTAAAACCTCGGAGGAAGCTTTAGAAATGGTGGTTTACATAGACCCTCAAGTGCGTTCCGCGACAATGATGTCGCGGTCGCCACGAACAACGCCCACAACGAGCGTTGATGTAGTAAAGGCGCGGATTCCGCGCTTTTTTGGCGAAGGGGGTGAACCCCTTCGTAGATGGTTCGCAGAGGTGGAAGATGCCATCTCTGCGCAAAAACTTGTGGACCCGCGTTCATGAGTTTATTTTGCCACCACATGCCTGGGCGGTCGTGCCAGGGCATGGGCAATGAGCCGCAGATCCACTGATGAATCTGCGTTCCTGACTTATCAGGAAAAAAAAGCTGAGCTAAAGCCGAAGCTCCAGAAATGGAACTTAGTTGCCGTGAAGAGTTCACGGAACTCCGGCAAGGTAAGCTTAGTCTTCAAGCTTACGCTCAGAAGATACAATATTTGTTATCAAAAATATTGTATATGAGCCGATTCCCCCTGCCATGCAGACATGAAGGAACTGAATGACGGTCCCATTAAACAAAGTCTTTACCGCATTCCGCCAAAGACTCTGAGGGATGCTATAGACTAAAGCATCCGAGAGAAATTTAGCATGCGTTCAGCGTCAACGCATGCTGGATTTAGTCGAAGGACTCAACAGCCTTCTGTCTTTAACATGCCGCCAGTGCAGCATGTTAATCATTCTTCAAACAGACGAAGTTCACACTTCGTCCCACGACACTAAAACCAGCGCAAGAGCACGGGTGGAGGAGGTCCAGAACCGATGGACCTATCGGTTGTAGTTGCCTCGACCCCGAGGCCACCGAAGAATAAGAAGTTCCTTTGCTGCAATAGATGCGCGAAGATGGGCCATTATGCCCATGAGTGTATGGCGCCACGGCCGGCGCCACGCAGTCAGCGGACTACATCAACGGGGGCAACCCTCTGTTGATGCAAAAAATGGCAACAACCAGTAGGGGCGGGGTGCCCTACCGCAAAAGTCTGATAAATTTGGCATGCTGAAAACTTTGGCACCCTTAATTTTCTCTATATTAAGAATCAGCCAAACACACACCGGTATCTTGATTCTTCAACCTTGATTTGTGAACATTGTATTTTTGCACCATGTTTTACCGATACGCTCTTCTCAAGGTCTCGAAAATGAGACGTCCTTCAACAGCCTCCGCCTCCTTCAACGTGTGGCAATCGAGAGAATACGATCTTGCTGCGTCGTTAGTCTGTCCTGTACTCACAGAAGAAGAACCGTGCGAAGCCGTAGATTGTACGGTCAGTGACTGGAGCGACTGGAGTGAGACAATGATCTCACGTACGTCCAAAGTCGGACCCGAACGGTCGTACAAGCGGCAGTACGAGGCGGAAAGGCCTGTCCACCGTTAAAAGACACGCTCGCGTGTCCAGCGATTGACTGTGTCGCTAAAACGTGGTCCGACTGGACTAGTTGTGGCCTACGTGATCAGACATCGACTCGAACGCGTCCAGTGGTTGTCTCGCCAGCCTATGGCGGCATCGATTGTCCGTGGCTACTTGAATCAATCGATTGTCCATCGATTGACTGCACTGTCGGCTCGTGGAGCGAATGGACCGAGTGTACCGACGAGACAGCAATGCAAACTCGTGAACGTTTGGTGGTTCAAGAAGCTGTTCGACGCGATGCGGCATGTGATGTTTTAACGCAGTCGAGAGCTTGTCCTCCCGTGAATTGTGAATTGGGAGTGTGGAGTGGCTGGCAAACGTGTGACGCCAAGACATGGAACAGGACACGGACACGATCAATCGTGCGATATCCTCAACGGAATGGCACCGCGTGTGATGGCCTTAAAAACATGGCACCGTGTGATCCTATTGATTGTGTCGTGGCCAAAGACTAGGGAGCGACTGGAGTGCGTGTGATTCGACGAGTGGCAAGCGATACAAACGTCGATCGATCATCCAAATGCCCTTGTACAATGGTGCACCCTGTGCTGCTTTTTTAGTGGAAGCACTGTGTGAACCAGTAAATTGTGTCGTGTCTGCTTGGAGTGACTGGAGTGCGTGTGAATCGTCGTCAGGACAACGTACACGGACGCGAACAGTAACCCAACAAGCTCTATACGGAGGGTTTTCTGTCCTGCTCTTGACGAGCAGAAACCCTGTGGTCCTGTAGCTTAGCTTGTTCCGTGTCGGAATGGTCTGAATGGACGTTCTGTGATGATACGGACGATCCCCAGAAACATCGATACAGAAACATCACTCAAGATGCTCAATACGACGGTACACCGTGTCCTGAACTCACGCAGGACGTCAAGTGTTCCCCTATTGCTTGTATCGTCGGGGAGTGGAGTGACTATGGACTGTGTGATCTGACAACAGGCTTCCGCAGTCGCAGTCGCTCAGCGACGCAGTGGCTCGACATGGAGGTACCCCGTATCCTGTACTAAGTGACACAATTCCATGCGATCCTATCGACTGTCTCTTTGGGGGATGGAGTGACTATAGAGCGTGTGATCCCGTGACGTTTAAGAAGACGAAAAGCCGGATCATGATTCAAGAACCACTGTATGGTGGAGCTCTCTGTCCAGAGTAAACAAACGACTTGTTATGTGATCACATTCATTGTGTCGTCAGTCCCTGGGCAGCGTGGGAAACATGCGATGATGCTTCAGGAACCAAGACACGTCGACGCACGATCACAACGGCGCATCAATATGGAGGAAATGAATGTCCAGTCCTCGAAGAATCGGTGGCATGTGACAGTAGCAGATACAGCTTGAGCGTCTGAGCGTAAACTAACTGCTCAAGCCACTTATCACGTGCCATCATCTTCATTAAGGAATTCAACTCAGCGTAGCGTCTAATCAAAAGCTGTCGTACGCATTATTTTCTTTGTAAGTGAGCCGCCCTGTCGCGTAGCTTGCTGTACGAGAGGCCACTACGAATGTGCCTTCAACGCCATCTTGGACTTGAGGCCGGACCCCCCCCCCCCGTGCGCCCGCTTAAATAGCCATGGTAATGTGCTTTTATCTTGCTCTTCCAAAACACTTTGCTGGCAAACGATTTTTTGGCGTC
Organism: Sclerospora graminicola; assembly: GCA_001887855.2. NCBI lineage: Eukaryota > Oomycota > Peronosporomycetes > Peronosporales > Peronosporaceae > Sclerospora > Sclerospora graminicola. Next base: position 14,971 of record MIQA02023860.1, read on the forward strand.
GCTTATTTTGTGAAACTTTAAAGCAATATTACCGTAATTTGTAAACTATGTGTAGATTTGTGGCCAGCCAATGAAAACCGAACCGCTAAAGTCTGAAAGATTTGTCACCCTGCAAAACTGGATTGGGAAAGGGGTGCCAAATTTATCAGACTTTTGCGGTACTGGACGGTTATCTCACATGCCGACATCGGGCATGTGAGGATAATAGCCCCAGACGGGACTATGTCCTGTCAACACGTGCAGGGTGAAGGGAAACCTCTCATCACCCTGGAAGTTAAGCCGCATGGAAACGATGTCCCCATGCGCACTCTGTTTGACACAGGAGCGTCAAACAATTTCGTTAGAACTGAGGTTCTAACGTCGTTGGATTTCGTGGAGATTGACTCTCCACGATGTTATCAGTCGGTGCAACCGAGACTATGCCAAAGCGTGTGATTCGCACACGCTTTGAATTAGACAAACTGTCGTTTGGGGACGAATGCATCGTTCTCGATCTAGACGACAAGTTTGATGTTATCTTGGGCATGTCTTGGATGTCCAAGCACAAACCAACGATCGACTGGGTAAACCTTTCGATCGACTGCGGCGGACCCACAGGATCTGATCACCCTGTGAGTAATCCGGCTGTATGTAACGATGCAACTGCAGAGTCAGACAGTCTGGTGGGTAGCGATGGCACCACCAGGTCTGATCTGACGCTATCAACGGAGGGTACACCCGCTGATAAGAGTCCAGTGGGACTTGCACACGCAACGGAAGAGTCGTTGCGTATTGGTAACGTGTGCAACACGGGTGACACACACACCCGTGTTGAAGTAGCCACGACCTACGACGGTCGTGGTGTGGAGAATTTATTCACGGTGGGAAACACCCACCGTGAAAACGAAGATACCGATACGGGTGTAAGTGACTACCGAGTCGACGACGAAGAGCCCACGACTGAGAGCAGTCGTGAGTGTAAGCCCCATGGTTGACAGTTGTCACCATGTTGATGATGCCTTGCACACGAGTGATAACAATCACCGTGCCGCAGAGCAGACAATAGATCCGATAAGTGCGTCTGATCACGTGGTTGAGTCCGTCGAGACGATAAACGTCTTGACGCAGACAGAGAATGGATTAAGTACCCAATCTCTGACAATCCCCCGAACTAGGCTCGGAGGTGATGGCTCTTCCAGCCTTGAGCTGGAAGAAGTTCGTTAAGAACTTGCACGATGATCAGATCGATCCGATCTGAGTCATCGTTGCAACAGACGATGTTGTGGATATTCGTTCACGTATATCTACACTGCAGTCAGAAGACATTGGAAACGAGACCGCTCCCAATGAATAAACCAAAGTTAAGCGCTTTGAAGCGCAGAGCTGGGAGTCGCATAAAGCGACTTCCCGATACTACAAGGTACTTTACGAATACGCTGACGTATTCCCAGGAGATGTGCCATGCGAGCTCCCTAAGGATAAGGGAACTAAGCTCGAGTTTGATCTCGTGCCTGGCACATAGTACTGTGTCACGGCAATGGCCATTGCCGATAACGAGCGACCGTTTCACGTCGTTTTCGACGCGAGCGATTTTGCAATCGGCTGTTCCTTGATGCAGCGCGATCACGATGATCGTGACCCCGTAATATTCTACCAATCGCGTCAGTTGCGCCCAGCCGAGCGCAACTTTCCAGTGCATGAAAGGAACTTCATGCCATGAAGTATGCACTGGCAAAGTTTCGGATCTATCGCTTAGGAGATAGACCGTTGGTGGCTTACACGGACCATGCGTCGTTACGCACGGCCGTGAATTCACCACACATTTCTCAAAGAATGGCACGATGGCTGTCATTCTTTGCCGAGTACAACTTCACGGTTGAATATAAACCGGAAAGTTGAACGTGATAGCGGATGCGAAAAAACACAAATTCTTTTCAAAAAGGTGAGTTAGTTTTTTATCTACAACTAATTTACTTACACATGTAATTAGCAACTTCCCTACACGGAAGTTGCTCCCTAAATTCATTGGACCCTTTAAGGTCCAAAGCGTTAAGGGGGAAAAGAATGCCTATACATTAGACATTCCCGCGGCCATGCGTCCTTCACCCAACGTTTTTAGTTGGGAGGCTCAAGCCGTACCCCTCGTCTACGTCTTCGGACGAGACGCATTCCCACGGTGAATGCATTGCTTCTTCAAGTCTCCCAAAAGAGACTTGTAATCGGTTTCCAACCGATTGTGGGAAGACCGGATATTCTCAATCTCCGCCTTTTGTTCGACCAGCGGAAGATTGTTCTTCTGCTGAAGGGCAACGTGAGCGCCTAATATGTCGTGAATCTTTTCACGAAGGGAACGATATATCCTCACAGAGTGAGCTATATCGCCGCTCAGCTCAGAGCAGTGCCTCTCGAGCTTGCGGGGCTGTGAACCATGCTCCGCAACAACGACGGCGAGGGAATTACCAGCCCCCGCCGCCCCTGATTGATAATCAGGGGAATAAGCGCTATATTCTCGAGCGCTTGATAGCGAAGCGCTCGGTTCCCTATAAGAAGGGGCAGCGTACCGAGTACTTGGTACGCTGGTTGGGGTATTCCCAAGAGTTTGACTCTTGGGAACCGATTGAGGTTCTGAGGGCGGATGCCCCTGACCTCCTGAAGGAGTTTGAGAAAGATACTCCTCCTCAAACTCGTAAGAAGCATCAGTTATCATATATAATAAATTAAAGTATAGATATAATCGTTTTATCTGAAAAGATTTTTGAGATTGAATTATTTAGTATTGATAAGTGGAAATTTATATCAAATATTTCTTAATTATTTTAATTTATTATGTTATAGACCCTAGCTAGCCTGTTACAGGTATCGTGACAGCTGCGGTTTCGGGATGTGCTTTAGGGCAATGTTCACCTCTGTTCAGGAACAACTCGGTTGAAAAATGGGGTATCTGATTGGTCAGAAAGTGGTCGCCATCTCGGGGGGCTCAACTGACCTCAAAGAGGTTAACAGATTCTCGGTTACCCATTATACAGGAACTTTCACCCAAAACTCACAGACATGGATGACACTGTTTTTGTTCACCCATTCCACACTTTTTTTGAAAGGTCGGTGTGTCTCCTCTAACTTTGTTGGCACTTCGGTTAGGACCCTTAAACCGAGGTGACTCAAACAGAGTGAACTTTTCCCTTACCGAGTTCGGCGGTTCTCGCTAGTGAATTGATTACAACGATGACACGAAATTATTCACTCTTTAAAAAAAATCTAAGCTCGCGTCCGCCTTCGATACGTTCAATCATGACGTCATGGTCTATGGTCTCTGTTAACTCAGTGGTTCCTTTGCGCTATTCCTCGCCGCGACCACGATAATAAAGTGGTGAAGCTTTTTGTTTTCCTGTATGTTTTACCATTTTTCACTCCCTAAACGCGTGTTTGCATACCAATTTTTGGAGAGGCTATGAAAACACACAGAAATCTGTGAAAAATACACAAATATACAAGTTAGAGAAGGGGTTCACTCAGTCACCTATCCCTAAACCCTAAATCACTAACTGTCGCCGGTAAGACCCTAAGCACGCTACGGCTTGCAAGCAAAGCCTCCGCTTGCATAATGGGCAATCTTAGGTCCTGGGTTTACATCCGCGTGCTTCGCACACGGCATGTAAACCTCAGGCAAAATTTTAGGTTGTGTTCTCTCCTGTATGGTTGTCTGTGCCACCATGTGTTTGTCACGTTTTTAGTTTTTCACACGTTTGTGTATTTTTCACAGATTCAGTGTGTTTTTCATATTCCCTCCGAATTTTTGCGTTCTGCTGCAAAATAAGCACCGCAAGCGTACTGGGGATTTTTTAGGGTCCGTCTGGTAAAATCCTGGATTTTTCTGTTTGCATACACTGTTTTCTACCAATCCACTGGATTATATTAAAACAGCGTTCACGATCAGACACTGTTTAAAATTATTGTGTCTGTCTGGTAACCTATCCATTATTTTTTTTGGCAGTTTCACGTTTACGACAATACAAGATGGGTACAGCTGAAGGCAGTAATGATGAGCCAAGCCATTGAGCAGCCCGTTGCATTTTTAATTTATTATAAATATTTGTTATCTATCTACCTCTGGTGTCTTTCCTATACTTTTTAGTGCATTCTGTCAGATATAACATTGCGTCTTGCGCACCACTTACGCAGAATTAGAACAGGGTTCCACCGTATTAATCTTTTATAAGTCATGTACCGGTACATACCGGTAGATCACAATCCTAAGACGATCAAACGCAGCTGTCGGCGCAAAAAAATGCACCATTACAAAACCAATCATGGGCCTCGAGAAAACAAGACGACGATGGCACCGTGGTCGGCGCGGTACAAGTACGATCATGCCGCCGATAGAAGGTACCTTCCAGAAGCAATAATTATATTCAAGTACTATGCCACGAATAAGGAATATTTAGTATATGTTTTTAACTCTTAACTTCAAAATACATCAGTTTCCTATTCTCTATCGACTACAGCGTACCGTAAAAATACATCCACTGTTTCGAAATACGACTCCGACCTCGTATCTCGGAAACAGCGGATGGAGGTCAAAACTGTAGGAAAATGACGTAATACACTTATCGCTCCTACAAGCGCGGACGTACTCAAGTCGGTAAGAGCTTTCGAGTTATCCAATGCGTATTCCTGTCTGCAGCCGGTCAGAGCTGTCAGGCGGTGTCAATTTAGGCGTGCAACTTGGCAGTTCAAGTTGCAGGTCTCTTGCGCAGGAGCCTCAGCCTTAGTGCTTGTCCTACTGTCTCTTTCGAAGGTTTTTGTAAAAATGTATTAATATAAAAAGTTGCTAAAATAAATCAGTCTTGACCTTTTCTGTAACCTAAATGTCATGTAACGGTGTCCTGTCGTAATTATCGCAAAAAAAAACGGAATTTCATCTTTCACACATTTCATCAAATGGGTACAAAATTCCAATACTCCTTCCGAGGAATACCGGGACACCTCTTTATGCACACATGCATCGGGTCTGCGTCAACCGTTCATCCACAATAGCGCAACGACCCAAACGAAATGTTCCAGTCATCAATTTAATATTATTTGCTCCCGTAGTTCCGCAATCCTTGGCGCACTCAATGTCTTTGTCAAAAGGTCAGCCACCATATCTCCGGTCGATACATGCTCGGGCCGCATATTGCCCTTCTTGGTATAATCTTTAATGAACTTCAATTTTATATCGACATGTTTCGAACTTGAAGCACTGGCTTCGTTCTGCAACTGCTTGATAGCAGCTTGATTGTCAATCTTGAGTACAATCCTTGAATGCATTCCAATTTCGTTACACAATTCCTTAATTCCAAGTGCCTGCCTGCCTCCGACTACAGCGGCCACGAATTCCGCTTCGGCAGTGGATAAGGCAACGGCACCCTGCTTCTTACAATTCCAACCTGCAATCATTCCATTCACGAAAATCACGTTCGCACTTATACTTTTTCGGTCTTCTTTATCAGCGGCAAAATCTGCATCGCTGTAGCTCACGATGCGTATTGGTGACGGTTCACCTTCATCGTGCTTCAAACTTAGTTTCAGCGTCTTAGTTCCTTTCAAGTAACGCGCAATACGCTTCGCCATCTGATAGTCCATTAGACTAGGCGCATGCGCGTGCCGTGTCGCCCGGTGTACCGCGAAAGCAATATCGGGGCGTGTGCACCGGGATATCCATAAGAGACTCCCAACGAGAGATTGAAAATCCTTGATAGTCGGGACACTCCCGTCAAACTTCACCGGTAACTTCAAATTTGTATGTCCTGGCAAAACTTCTTCCAGAACCGGAGTTTTTACAGCATTTGCATCCTGTAACCCATGTCTTTTCGATGGTGCTTTGCTGGTCGATATGATACTCCAGTTCGTTGCCTCCTTCGATCCGCATGCCTAGAAATTTTTCGTTTTTTCCCTAGGTCCTTGAGCTCTAAAATGCTCATTTTCACGAAAAATTCATCCCCCAGGCTTTGATTCGTTGCGGTGACCAGTAGGTCATCCACATATACACCCACTAGAATCGTATCTTCGTCGATAAACCGCACAAAAATACAGGTATCAGTTAAACATTGTTTGAAACCCATGTCGACCAGTGTTTTCCGCAATAACTCGTACCAAAGTCGGCCGGCTTGTTTCAAGCCATACAAATTTCTTTCCAATTTAAGGGCCAACTCTTTCGTGCTCTCCACACCCAGTTCTTCGAATTGTTCGCTGGTGATTTCCATGCCCTTCGGTATCTGTAGATGTATTTCACACTCTCCTTTGGTTGGTGCCTTTGGGTATGCGCTGGGTACATCACCGTGCCGCGCTGGTACCCCCCAAATTTTCGCTAGAATCAATATGATCTTCACGTTGTTTAACTCCATTACCGTCGAAAATGTCACAAAGTAATCTTCACCAAAAAACTTGTTTATCTCCACGGGCAACGAGACGCGCTTTATATCTCTCGACCCTGCCGTATTTAGTTGGCAGGGACTTCTTTGCTGGGTTGCGCCTGATAACTTTCCGGGTTCTTCCAGTGACTTCAATTCGTCCTGTTCTGCGGCCCTCCATTTTTCTGATTGTGGTCCATTATGGGCCTCAAAATAGGTGGAAGGATCTGCGATTTTTACCGCCGTATCATCAACTTCACTTGAAATATCCACCACCGCGAAAGCAACCAGTAAATTTCCACCTCCATTTTCGACACTTGGCGGCGCTTCGATTGCTTCCGTTCGATTTGAATCTTCACTCTCATCTCTTCCCTTTTCTGCGGTCAATGCTGCGGCCTTGGGGGTCTTTCTTCTCGCTCTGCCCGACCTTCTTTGCGTGGTTTGCTTCCTGGGTTCCTTCCGTTTTCCGTCTCGAACCACGCGATCCTCACGACTTGCTTGGGTAGCTTGATTTCCTGGGTCCTCGACACTTTCTTCACGTGACTCGTTTTCTTCAGGATTTTCATTTATTTCTCCCTGCAGTAGTCTTGCTACCATCCGGTTTGCATCCTCATGTTTCGATCTGAGTGACATGTCGAGTGGTAGTGACCACCCGGTCTTCCAGAAGCAAAACTTTGAAACCCTTGGTTTCATCATTTCTCCCAAGTATAAGTCCCCGCTCGGCATGTTTAGCTAGCGACTTTTTTCGCGGGTCTCTCCATACCATACATGGAGACCCGAAAACAACAATATCGCTGACAGTAGTCGGCTTTCCAGTTAACATCTGAATCGGAGGTGCCCCTCCTGGATTCGAACGAGTGGGACTTCGGTTGAGTATATACGTCGCATACTCAGCCGCTTCTGTCCAGAACATCAGGGGCACCCCTGATCCAAAGATCATACACCGAACCATATTAAATATGGTTCGGTTCATGCGTTCAGCCTTGCCGCTAGATGCCGGGGTACCCGCTTCGGTGATTTGCCGGCGTACCCCGTCCGTTTACAGAATAGATCCACTGTTTGAAATTCTCCACCGCCATTCGTGCGTAAAACGTGAATCCGGCAATCAAACTCTTTCTCAAACGAGCAGAGAAAATGCTCGAACACCTTTGCTGCGCGGTCTTTTGATCGTGCAGCAAAAACTCGTACGTAATTCGAGTAGTGGTCAACAAAGACCACTAGATACCGGTTGCCGCGTCTATCTCTTGGGGTGATGGGACCTTTCAGGTCGCTGCATATCACCCCGCCAACTCTGTCAATTGGCGAGTTCTTACGAGAATCCTTTTTCGGCTGCCGTGACCTTTGACCTTTGCCTTCAGCACAGGTCAGGCAATTTGGTCGAGCATGGTCAATGATTCTGATGCCCGACCTTGGGTCCTTGGCGAGCTTTTCAACTGCGTCATATGCGAGATGACCTAGCCTTGCGTGGAATTGATGCAGTGTCCCTTCCTGCACATCGTCTGCCTCCTCTTGTGACGCCACATTCATCACCGTATTTGAGAATTTTTTCGACAAATCTGTTTCTTTGTGTGCATATAATCTTGCTACAAATACAGAACCACACACTTCAATGGGAAATAAAACTTTGTTTTTCAAAACCAATTCCATTATTTTTCCATTATCTTTCAACATGCATCCTTTTTGACGTAGACAGCCAAGAGAAATTAAATTCTTGGCCAACTTCGGAGCGAAAAACACTTCTGAAAGTGTGATTGTGGTGTTGGTGTGTGCGTTAGCCCTTCCATGCAACGTAACCTTGCCCACTTTCGTAACTTGTAGTCTTCCGCCGTCAGGGAGCGTCAATGCATCCGCATCGGTGCATTCCCTTACATCCTCCAACAGTTTCTCATCAGAAACTAAGTGCCTGCTGGCACCGCTGTCAATAATCCACAGGTTTTCATCACCGTCTAAAATGTCATCGAAATTTCTACTTACTCCACAATTTCCATCACTCGTGGCTAGGGTTTAGGGTTTAGGGTTTAGGGTTAGACACGTCCCCTGCGGTCATTCCCCTTGAAATTTCGGCGGTGACCTTGTCTTGGGCAGTCATTTTTAATGTGACCTTCATTTCCACATGCGTAACAGACCCTCTTGTGTCCATTCTCGGCCACAGCATTAGCAAAATTTTCCCAGACTTCTTGGGTTTCTGCGCCTTCTCATCGATTTCTTGGGCCCACGACACAAGTTCTTGGGCGTGTTGAATATAATCCTGTCTCTGTGGGTTATATCGAACCAACAGAGCAAGCTTGAGTCTTGGAGCAGAGTATTTCACGATGTTCTCTACAATTAGTCGCTCACTTGACTCGCTCTCCTTAGCCAGCGTCACCAGGTACAGAAAGTGCTCTGTCCATGATCTCCTCGGATCCTTTTCAGCAGCAAAGAGAGCAGCGGCTTGATGATGAGTGATGTGAACCTTGAACGCTGTCAGTAACTGCTCCAAAATGAAATAGAGCGTGGGGTTAAGCTGCCACCAGGTCCCAATATTGGCCTGGAAATAACTCAACGCTACCCCTTCCAAGTGTTCACCAAGCTTGTTGACTTTTAAGCGCTCTTTCCAAGCGAAACCGCACGAAAGTTCAGCAATCTCTACGGCTTCGATGAACAGGTAGGCCCACAGCCTAAAACTTAAACCGAGCCCGGGGTAAATCTCATATCCCGAAAAATTTTGTATCATGAGCTTGGGTATCTTCGTGCCCCCCCATCAACCCGGGTGGATGACCAAACATATTTACTTTGGGGGCCATACCCGCTGCCATTGCCCTGTGAGCCCATTCCCGGCGGCTGTACCGGTGCACCTTCTCCTGCACCACCGCGCATGGCCTCGCGTGCAGCAGCGTCTTCGGCGCCCAAGTCGTTGAGCGTCATCTTCATGCCTAAAGGACCATGATTCTTCAACGTGTCTCGAAAGACACTGGCATACTCGGGGACGTACTCGGAGCCGATCCAGTGGATCTGGCCTCCTCGACAGCCTCAGGCCGTCTGTCCATCTTCTTAAGATACTCTAGTATCAGCTCCATCTCTGGGTTTGACTTTTCACCCTTCTCTTCTTCCATAGCCCACGAAAATTAACTTGGGAAGTGAAAAAATAAACTTATTTCGTCAATCGAATACCAGACGTAAGTTTCGTCACGAGAAAAAATAACAGCCAGCTTATCCACGGTAAAGCAAAAACACTTGCAATCGAAACCACTCCACTTATCCACGAAAAACGTGCGAAAGTGCGATAAACTTCAAAATCGAGAAAATAATAAAAAAATCACTTAGTTAAGGCCCATGAAACTTGGGCTCATAACCTGTAGGAAAATGACGTAATACACTTATCGCTCCTACGAGCGCGGACGTACTCAAGCCGGTAAGAGTTTTCGAGTAATCCAATGCGTATTCCTATCTGCAGCCGGTCAGAGCTGTCAGGCGGTGTCAATTTAGGCGTGCAACTTGGCAGTTCAAGTTGCAGGTCTCTTGCGCAGGAGCCTCAACCTTAGTGCTTGTCCTACTGTCTCTTTCGAAGGTTTATGTAAAAGTGTATTAATATAAAAAGTTACTAACATAAATCAGTCTTGACCTTTTCTGTAACCTAAATGTCATGTAACGGTGTCCTGTCGTAATTACCGCAAAAAAAACCGGAATTTCATCTTTCACACATTTCATCA
>MIQA02023862.1:0-45534 GCA_001887855.2 Sclerospora graminicola
ATTCAGTATGGTGCCGGATGGGAGAAGTCAGACGAGGAAGATGAGCAAGCGGTTACTTACGGAAAAAATGGGGAGAAAAATATTATCGAGGTTAACAGCCAGTAACGAATGAAAAAGACGATGTATGTAAGGCTAGCCTCGTGGGGCACCCTCGACGAAGCTCAGCAAAACTTGCTCCGGAGTCGGGGTACGCGGAGGCCAGGGTGACGATCAGGATCCTGCCGAAACTGGTTGCGCCACGGATCTTGTTGGTCGAGCGCATCGAGCGAAGCTTGGAGAGTGGGAACCTGACGCTTACCCAAACCCGGATACCAAGTCCCGCCTTCGGCCGAGATCCCGCTCTTCTCCACGCGGCGGTTGGCCAGATGTAGCATGATAGGGTGGAGAAAAATGTCCAAGTCGCAGTGGCCGCGCTGGATTCCATCGACCACGAAGTTGCAGATCTTAGCCCAGCCCTCAGTCGCGCGGTTGCGACGGTTCTTGCGGTCGGTCCGGTACTTGGCTAGCTCGGGAGATTCGCGCCCGGCGGCAACAGAAATGCAAAGGTGATGAGTTGACTCCCAGATGGATTGTCCATGCCGGGAGAGGTACTCCTTGCAGACTTTCCGCAATTCCGCGAACCAGCCGGCACGGGGCAGGCCGATGTCCGGCATCTCGGTCGCCAGTATGGCCCAAGGTTCCTGGGACAAAATTGCGTTCAGCGGCCCAATCGCCACAAGCTTGGCATTCCAGTCCTCGGCCTTGGGCACAGCGAGGGCCGGTGGGAATATCCACAGCGGCGGACGAGTCAACGACTTGGTGACCAAGGCACCAGTGTGGTCCTGGATACGCAGGCCTTCCAACTGCGCCTTTGACCAAGGGACCGCCGCGGCCAGTTCGAGGGCCGTCATGACCTTCCGGCGGGGAATCCACAACGGAGGAGACTCCTCTGAGGATTCCTTGGACTCGTTCTCGTCGAGGGCGAAGGGGTCCGGGGAAGGCAATTCCTCGAGGTCCTCAGTGGTAGCCTCGTCAGAATCCAGCCCCGATAGGCCAGACGCTTCTTCTCCATCAGGAGAGACGATGGACGGACCTCGGGGATCATGAGGGGAGACGCTAAGGAGAGCCGGAGTAGTCGGAGCCTTCGACGAAGATCTGGCAGCGCGAGGACGACGGGGGGACTTTCCCGAAGCCGGTGGAGCCGAGATCGAAGTGGGTCTAGGACTCGGCCCGCTCTCCCCATGGACTAGGGCCGCGCTCACCGGCGCGGCGGACCGTTTGGGCCGTTTGGCTGCCACGGGGCCTTGGAGCGACGCAACCCGACTGGATCGACGCTTGCCTTTGTGCCCAGGCGGATCTTCAGTGGACAAGAGAGAAGCCGCCTGCTGGTTGACTGGCGCTGGCGGCGGGTTAGGGTCCTGGGAGGTATTCCAAATCCGTAGGCGAGAAACTTTTCCCGTATCACCGGTCGCTGGGATGGGGGCGGAAGTTCCCGCGTCAGACGTCTGGACGGCCGCGGCGGAATTAGCAGCTGACGGAGGAAGGGGCGTGGCGGAAGCGACCTGACCAGGGTCTCGCGGACAAGCCAAGTCAAGGAGGTGCCTGATAGCCTCCCGGATGGGGGCGGGACCCTTCATGAGACCTCTCACCCGGGACGCCGAAGCTGCTAGACGAGCCCGATCTTCCTTGAGAGAAGACAGGCAATCCGCACGCTCCTCCGCAAGCTAAGTGAACGCCTCCCGGGCTTCACTCACACCCGATTGGGTTTCAGCGTATGCGGCCTCGAGCTCCCGGATTCGGCGCTGAAGGTCGGGCGATGCATCGGCCGACTGATATAGCGCCTTCTGGTACTTGGTCAGCTTCTTGGCAAGACGGATCCGGCGAAACTCCAAATTGCCCAGTTTCAGCTGCGCACCTTCCAACCGTTTGGAGAGCTTGATATAGCTGTCGTAGCGCGTCGTCAACTCACGCGCGGTCTGAAAAGACTCGATCATCAAGACACGGAGGTTCGTGACGTTTTGGTCTAAGAGCATACACGGAGTGAGTGAGTGGGGAGGCGAACCGAAACAGGCGGAAGATACTTACTTTGGATTTTCAAGGCAGCTACGACTTTCTGGTTTTGGACACGCTGTGAGTCCGACTGTTTTCGGAGGCGATCTCTCGCTTGGAGAAGGTCGGCGTTCTCACTTTCCAGCCGGCCAATTCGGTCGCGAGACTGAAAAGTCGCCAGGACTTCCCGGACCCGGGATTCGTCTGCTTGCTGGCTAGCCAGCCGGGCGGTCGCAGCCAACTCGGTGTTTGCTTGCTCTAAGCTGGCTACGTGAGCGGTCAGCGCAGCGACTTGAGCCTGCAGAGCGGCCAGGTCAGGTTGCCCGGGGCGATGCTCTGGGCCGGCCAGATGGGCATCCGGTCCTACGGCCGATGGCTAGGTATTGACCGGGGAGTGGCCCGGCACAGGAGCAATGGGGGCGTTGTCACGTTCAGACATAGAGGCGTTGAAAATCGAAGTGTGGGGAATGTGATGAGCGCGTGCCTCAACCGTTGTGCGGCTGCGACAAGGCTCAGGGGCGGCTGTGGTGAAGTGCTCCAGAAGTTAACGGACTAATGATGATGGATGCCCGCATCGGATTGGCTGAAATGCCACCCTAAGCCGGATGCCCAGACCGGCCAGTAATAAGATGCAATTTGGGACTGCCCGGCACCCTTGTAGGCGGTCGGGCGGTGCCTGGCTGGAAACCAAGTCGGCGGGCCTGACCAGGGGCGTGGATAATCGGACAGGCAGGCAGAGCAGACGGGAGGATTATGGATGTTTGACGGCCGAGGCGCGGATAGAGGACGGCCAAGATGGCGGACTGTTCGTGAGGATGGAATGAAGGGAGCCTGAGAGAAGAGTATTGTTCTAGTGGAAGGAGTATGCACCGGGATCGTAGGAGAGACTGTCAAGGGACTGCTAGCGTCAGCGGCCGAGGGGCGCGGATGGGTGGCTATCCGGCCGAGCCGGCCGGGTACAATGTACCATTCGGACTGGTACCATATGGGTTCAGTGTACCGGCCGGGTTGGTACCATTTGGGGTTGGTGTACCGGCCGTACCGGTACACAGAGTCGGAGTTAGCCGGGTTGCGTTGGGTAAGGTACATGACTGGTCAGACGTGTTGTTGAGGTAGGTTACACAAAGGGAGTATTGGACATAGGATAAATCAGTATACGTTTCGCTTTCTTAGACACAAGTCGCTTTTATTGGTTCACGGCAGAGGGCTAACAAGGTCCCCTCTTGCTGTTATTGGTTTGCCCGGGGAAGGTTAAGTTAACCCACCGGAAGTCCCCTGACCGGGAGTCGCGGCGACTTCGTATACTCACCTCAAGTCGCCCGTGTTTTGAACACGGTATTAAGTATTGGGAAGTGGTGACATTTGGCCTTCTGTGGAAGAGTGTGGAGTTGTATCTGCCTCGCTTACACATTTGGATTCGCCCTTCATTGTTATTGGTTTAGCTGGCCGATCGATTATTCTCGGTCCAGCCGGTACTATACAAACTTCAAGTGTCATATTGGTTTAGCTGGCCGATCGACTATTCTCGGCCCAGCCGGCACTATACAAAGTTCAAGTATATTACCCAACGAGCTCCCCGGTGACGATTTCCGCCCAGGAGCTACCCCTAGTCCTACACTTCATCTCCCTATTGGACGGATTTACACTTTTCGCCCTAGGGTCCATCAAGAGAGCTAACCACCCAGTACTGACGGGTACACAAGGTGAGCTTTTAACATGCAACATTCGAGCAGTCGCGATCAAGCGGATGGAAGCGACCGATCCAGCCGGCCTCAAGCCGGATCGGATCATGACTCGGATGGACGGAGTACCCCCTCCGGTAGTCAGTCGTCTGGGACCCCCGTGGGTGTTCGCGTCTCAGGAAGATTTTCTGAGAGCGACTACACCACATTATACCAAGTAGACAATTGTACCGGATCAAAATAATGGACGAATCTGATAGCGCGGATGTGACGGGAATTTGAACCAAATCAGGCGCTGCATATCCTCGTTTATTACTAATAATACTCTAGGGAGTTGAACATATCACGCAGCAAACTACTCTAAAACTCAAACACGTGGTCAAATATATTGCATTCTACCTTTATTTCGCAGTCTTCGGGACCATCCACGCCCTTCGAAAATAGTGCTGTACATGGCTGGAATTCTATTGGGACCTTGCCCTTTTCCTTACGCTTCAGCTGATTGTCAAATAGACTTTTGTACGTGATGTCCATGCTCTCATCAAGATCAATGAATTGATGGCACAATTTCTCCTCAAACAACTGCGCCTTCAAAGCGACGTCCGCAGTTGTAGTGGTGTTTCATCGAACTAACATCCCACAACGAACTCTGCAAAGCATTGCACTTAACCGGGTCATTCTCGCCGTTTACAAACGGGTCGTAGCCATCCTTTAAAATTATTTCTTTCTTTTCCTTCGCCAACTGCTTCGCTGCAGCGTCAACTGCAGTAGCACTTGATAACTCCTCTCTACGCTTGGCGGTCATCTCGGCTGCGTTGAATGCACCATTTCGGTGAATGAGCTGCAGGCATTCTTTATGGCGCAGAATTAAATTGTATACCATCGGGAGAATGAACAAAATAGCGCCTGGCTCGGCCGTCAACGCACTGCGTGACAATCTTTTAGCGAAAGTGGCGACCGTGTATGCTGGCAAGTGAGTAGACGAGAGGAAAAGGTTCAGCAATCCAAAGAAGCGGTCGCGTTGCGTGGCCGAATACAATGACGGGTCGCGCGCGTAGCAGAGCATACAGCTTGGCATAAAAGTCGGGGGAGTCAGTCTTGGATAAGGATACACCACCAATGTTGTACGAGTCAGTAAGAAATCTGCCAATAGCAATGGATTTACAAGATGCAGCATGATCTCGTCTGGCATGCGCAATAAAACTTTCTTGTATACATCCTGGCAGTTTATGGCGCAGTACAGCAACCCAAGGACATATCGGTGTTGCTTTACATTGCGTACACCTCTTGTTTCCTTTATCTTTTCGTCTTCGAATCAGCTGGCTGTACGTGATATCTGCACAGAATGGAAAAGTTTTTTTTGAAATTCAAGCTCAAAACTTACACGATTGTCGACGTCAACCACAGCCTTTGCCCAATCGCTGCTCGAGGCTTGGTCGTCGGGGTAGAGAAGAAAATTTCGTGTATTTAGATCTGACTACCAGCGACGGATTTAGCTGTGGAGTTACAGCTGGCATATGCTAATTTTACCAACGCTTAATTGTGGTAAAATTCGAATTTTGCGATAAACCGAGCAATGATTTGCTGACAGAATTATGCTCGCAATCCATTTGAAACGCACAATAACTATTAGCTACAATAAAATACCTAAGTGCGAAATCTAATCCCGTCTCTGTCCCTGATGAACTAGCTTCCTGGTAAACAGGTAGTTACTCCATACGTCCATCACTTGACCCTTCTTGGATTCCTTCTTGCAGACACTCAATCCCGATTTGCAGTTGTATCCCGCGTAACCTGGTTGCCGTCCGACTTTTCTCGTAGAAAGCAACTGCTAACAACGGCTTCATGTTCTTCGACCAAATCATCTGCAGCTGTTCTTTTGGATTCCTGTGAGCTCTTTTGTGTACCTTTTCGTTTCTCATAAGCCATAACCATGTGATTCCAATCGAGCATATACCTCGCCACGATCTTTCCAGTGCGAGACCACAGTTCTCTGCTCGATGCCCACATCGTGTCCGTAATCGATCCATTAATGAAATCGAAATTTCTGGCGCCCTTCTTACAGCAAAACACCTACGATAATGTTCCAGGGCGGTGTCATCCACCCGCATACCGTTCCAACAAGTTAGTAGCCTGGACCAAAATTGCTTGGCCCGACTGCACCCCAACACAATATGTGTGACCCTTTTCCCGGGTGTAGTACACTGGTCATCCAGCGCACACCCTCCTTGAGTTGTATATCTATCGTAATAGATATTTAATTGAAACGTTGCTGCCCTGTATACACTCCATAGTTGATAGTCGGAAAGCATGTGATCATGACTCCATAACTCCTTTGGTGATTGGTCTCGAACATTTCGGTTCCAGTCTGCTTCGTCTCGTCGTTTTTTCCACCGTTCTCTAACCCCCGGCAAAGCGCTTGTTAATGCACGGTAGTATAAGCTTCTAAACGTCCTTCGAATCCAATGTTTCACCGAGCAAAATTTTATCCCTTCCTTCACGGTCCAGGGATAATTATGAAGACTTGGTGCGCCGAAAATACTATCCTCTTATCGTCTCTGTTCCACCGAAAGCTCCATCTGAATCCATCATGATTTGAGTATCGTTTTTCGCGTCGACCTCATCCCAGTATATTCCGTCTTCCCGCTGGTGGAATGTCCACTTCTGTCCTGTTCGTTGACAGATACCCGACACGAACCTAGCTCTTTCCGCTTCCCAAGCTACAGTCTCCCATTGGTCCTGTGTATATAACAATTTCAGTTGCCCCGCCTTGCCTATCTCCTCACCAATCCCGACTCTCGGTGAGCACAGTATGATGGTTAGAAGCCAGCGCCCAACTTTGGCCCTAGAGTTACCTGCCATACCGTTTCCTTGCACTCTCCAATGGAATGTAGTTCGAGCAGTTCGCTTGATCTGCTGGTCCCGAATGGCTATCCGCGGCATTCTATCATATTTAGTGGGGATAGAGAGGCGGCTGTCCCGTCCACAATCCAGGGATTGCTGAACGAAAGGAAAGTTCCCCAGAACGCTGTGGTGTAGTCGCTCTCAGAAAATCTTCCTAAGACGCGAACACCCACGGGGGGCCCAGACGACTGACTGTCGGAGGGGGTACTCCGTCCATCCGAGTCATGATCCGATCCGGCATCCGGCCGGCTGGATCGGTCACTTCTATCCGCTTGATCGTGATGTTCCATGTTGAAAGCTCACCTTGTGTACCCGTCTGTACTGGCAGTTGCGCTCTCATGGTGGACCCTAGGGCGAAAAGTGTAAAATCCGTCGAATAGGGAGATGAGGGTTAGGACTAGGGGTAGCTCCTGGGCGGGAATCGTCACCGGGGAGCTCGACTGGCAATATACTTGAACTTTGTATACTGCCGGCTGGACCGAGAATAATCGATCGGCCAGCTAAACCAATAATAATGAAGGGTGAATCCAAATGTGTATGCAAAGGGGAATCCGAATATTACTCCACACTCTTCCACAGAAGGCCAAAATTTCACCACTTCCCAATACTTATTACCGTGTTCAAAACATGGGCGACTTGAGGTGAGTGTACGGAACGCCGCGACTCCCGGTCGGGGGACTTCCCGTGGGTTAACTTAACCTTCCCCGGGCAAACCAATAGCAGCAAGAGGGGACCTTATTAGCCCTCCGCTGTGAGCCAATGAAAGCGACTTGTGTCTAAGAAAGCGAAACGTATACTGATTTATCCTGTATCCAATACTCCCTTTTGTGTAACCTACCCCAAATAGCCCGGCTGCCAGTCATGTGTCTTACCCGAAGTAGCCCGGTTAACTCCGATTTTTGTGTATCCGCCTGGCCGGTACACCAACTCCAGATGGTACCAGCCCGGTCGGTACACCGAACCTAGCTTGTACCATTCCGGCTGGTACATTGTACCCGGTCGGCTCGGCCGGATGGCCATCCATCCGAGCTCCCTTGCCGCTGGCGCTAGCACATCCTTGGCAGCTTCTCATCCGATCCGGGTGCCTCCTTCATCCACTAGAACACTCATCTTCCTTCAGGCCCCTTTCACTCATACCTTCCAAACAATCCGCCACCAATCCGCCCCTCGGCCGTCCAACGTCCGCGGTCGTCCCGCCCGCTTAGCCCGCTAGCCCAACTATCCACGCCTTCCATCACGTTCGTCCGGCCTGATTCCAAGCCTGGCGCCGTCCGGCCGCTCGTAGGTATGCTCGGCGGCGGCTATCCGGCGCCCACGCCCTTGGTCCGTATTTCTGCCAATCAGAATGCGCCCTCTGGAAAGTACTTCACATTAATTCATAAGTCACTTTACCACAGCCGCCCCTGAGTCGCGTCACAGCCTCGCAACGGCTGAGGCACGATCTCACCCGAACCCAGTTGATCTGATCCTGCCTACCCATGCCTCGCTTTGGTACGTCGTCCTGCTAATTTATAACGATTTTCGTGAACCCGGTCGGTCTTCCCACCGGCTGGTCAGCACGTCCACAGATGTTGACTTTGTCATATTTTCAGTCTTGCAAATCGACAAGGATGACATATGTCGTCTCGTTCTCGTGGACGAACTCGCCCGCCAGCGGGGTGAAAGTCGCAAAACCGCCGACGTCGTCCCGTACTCACGATCTGATGTTATCGACCGTCGACACTAAAACTGCGCTCCGCGTTCATGGCCAAGCTTGTGGCGACCGGGACAGATTGAAGGTCGCCGTCTCTTCCCTTCAGGCGGAGCTTCGATCCTGTCGGGCTGACTATGAAGTTCTGTCGCAGACCTCTTGTGCGATGCTGGAACGCGTGGACCCCCGAATCACTGAGTTATAACTCAGTCGTCAAAAAGCGGAGGGCGAAATAACCCGCCTCAGGGCCATTGTGGGTCAGCTTACAGACGCCCTACAACGGGCCGCTGCGCCATCCGCCTCCGTCTCCGAAACGGCGGGGATGGAGAGAAGGCTGGAGGCGTTGACCGCCCAAGTAGATAGCTTGGAGCACATCCAAGCTGACTTGGTCCAACAACTCGCCGCTGCCAACCGCCGGGCCGATGAAGCTGCCGTTCGGAGACCTTCTCCGGGACCAAGTGATCTTCAGAAACAGGTGTCCGATCTCGAGGGCCAAGTCGCCATCCTGACGGAAGAGAGAAACCGTCTCCGCATGCTGGCAGACGTCGTTGAGCCCCTCCGGACTGCCAATCAGGAGTTGGTTCACCGATCAAAACTTCAACGTAAGTGCCTCTTCTCCTCTTGTGTTGTAACCCAGTCGCTTACAGTCTCCATGTCCTTATCCCTCCGCAGTCCAACAGCTGGAACAGCTGAAACAGCAGTCCGCCGAGATCCCTGACATGTCCCGAGAACTCTCACACCTTCGTGCCCGACTCCGCCAGGTGTCCCAAGAGTTAGATAAAGTGCGGGACAACCGAAACCACCTGCGCGAGTCCCACACTCAAGCCCTCCGCCAGATCTCTGATCTGGAGCAGCAGCTGCGGGAAACTACATCCCGGCAACGGGAGCAGCGGTCTGAGCTCTACCGGGCCCGGCGAAATTATTTCGACACCCATGCCATGCTGGCTCGGGCCGACCGTGTTTGCGCTACCATGCTGGACAAGGAGGATCGTTTTAGGTCCTTGTTGTGTGAATTACAAGACCAGCTCGAAACGACTCGAAGCCAAGCTGCTCCTCTTCTTGCAAGCTCCTTTGAGTGTACGAGAGTCCGTCTTGTCTGTCTTGAGGATGATGGATCAGTGGAAAACCTCTCCATTGAAATCATCCCGGTTGCCCGCTACAGCGGAATCAAGACCTGTGGAACTTCCTGCCGGCTTTAATCCGCCCCTTGCCGGTTCAGACCTCTCGTCCGCCTCGGTGGGATCGGGAGCGGAAAACGTCCGTCCAGCTCTAGCCTTTCCTTGGCTGGTGTTGACCCGCCCAAACGGAGAAAGAAGACCGAATTCCTCCCTCGCGCCAATGTCATCCGGGCAAGTCGGACAGAGGAGGAGAACTTGGGTCGGACAGCGATGACAGCTTGTTCGCGGAGCGGTCCGCTGCTGCATCTCCTCCTCTTTCACCAAGTAGAACTGGTCTCACTTCTAGTTCATCCTCTAGCTCCGAAGAGGACATGGAATCCGGTCCGGCCGTTGCTTCGCCATCCGGATCGGCAGCCGCTTCACCATCCGGCACCCGGATCAGCCCTCCTTCTGATTCTTCCTCGGACTCGGGGCCGCCCTCCCCTTCGTGCATCTATGATGATGACGAAGAAGACAAGGATTACGACGACCAGCAGATATTCGTCGCGTTGTCCCGCTCTCGCGCGGATACCCGTCGTCGCCTCTCAAATTCCGGTGGACGAACGACGGATCAACTGGAACCGGATCAGATTATCGATCTGCAAACTCCGCCGCCGGCAGGTTTTGGCTCCGGGGGGCATGAGCCGTCTGATCTCTCCTTGCCTCCCGGCACTGTCGACACCCCGGCCGCTCAGGTCGCCCGTACCTCAAGTTCCAACGGAGATGCCCAGGAGAAGGTGGAAGACAACGAAGAGGACATCCCTGATCAGTGGTTGTCTCCTCCCGACCTGAGCGATCCAGGAGCACCTCTCTCCCAAACTCCGGCCAAACCCCGGCGATCAGCTCCAGCCGAGCCACGTCCCAAACGTCGACCCAGCCGACCGGCGACTAAACCCAAGATCCGGAGGAGCACTCTCCCCCCTGCGCCCCCTCTTCCAAAACTTCCGCTTCTGTGGTTACCGGACGGGCGCTTCCCCAGCGGGGTGGATCGGTCAGCCATCCTACCTTGGCAGATCGAGCAGCTGAGAAATTTAAGTCTCGCTGATATCTCCAGATCTCAGGTCGCTCACTTCTTGTCCCGTCCGCCTCTCTGGATATTCCCTCGATCCCGCAGGATGCCTCCATTAGCGACTTGGCGCCCCGACCTGATGGGGTCGGGCGCCATCGACGCGCTCATTAAGACCAAGCCTTGGAAAATCCTGAATACTAAGATGCCAGATATAGGACTTCCGTCCAGCCCATGGTTTACGGAATTCAAGGCGAGATTTCAGGATTTCGCTGTGGCTCATGCTTGGGCCATTTAGGAGTGTACCCACTTTCTGTACATTTCTGCAGAGGATAAGTGAGAACGAATCTCTTCGGACGTATTCCTCTGCCCGGAAGAATCGTCGGGGGCGAGCTTCCGAGGCGTGGGTCCGTTTATGTACGTTTATCATGGAGGGTATCCGGGATGGTAACTGCGACTTGGACCTGTTTCTCTTCCCGTTCATGCTCCATCTACCGAACCGTAGGTGCGGAAATGCAGCGGAGGGAGGGACGTGGTACCCAGGCCTGGGTGCGCGGGATCAGACTACCTCCCTTTCCGAATCTCTGGAGGCCATTGACCAGCAAGATCCTTGGCGCAATCAGTACCGCAAACGGCCCTCCGACCACCCTGGACTTCGAGTGACTCGGCTCCACGGCAAGTACAGTCGTCCACAGGGATGAGCAATCGGGCTTACTTTAATTCTTTTATTTCCTTCGTTTCTCTTTCAATATATCCATCCGTGCTTCTTTCGTTCCCACTCCAAGCATTTACTTTTGACTACTAACCGTGGTTAGTCTCGTCCAGCCGGCTTGGGGGTCCGCCTAGAGGGACCTTTTATTGCCGCAGGGCATCTCTTGGTCCGGTCGGGTGTGAACGTCCTGTTCCCAGTCACGGTCGCCATATTCCTCTTCTACGGGACGGCTGGATCCGGACGAATGGTTCTCGTACCTAGCGGCCGGTTTGATTATCTCCGATAGCTTGTTCATCTCCGCCAATCCGTCCAACAATCCTGGATCTGAAACGGTGAGACCGATCTGATCTCGCATGGCCAAGGTGGCCAGATGGTCTGCGCTGTTGTTCCACTCTCGTTTGACATGTAACAGTTCATGTTCCGGCCATATCCGCAGGGCGGACATAACCCGTTCGTTCAACAATCTCAGCCGGGGCGCCTTGCAATCTATCTCTCCTTTGATATGCCGGATCACCAGATTGGAATCACCACATATGATGATCCGCCCCTGTGTCCGGCCAGCCAGCAGATCTAGGCAAAGTAAAAGCCCTCTGTACTCCGCTTCGTTCACAGTTATGCCAGGCGTGAAATCCGAGGCGGCCGTGACCACTTTCCATTCGGGCAACTTCCACACAATAGCACTATAGGCCCCGACTCCCTTCTTTACACTCGCCGACCCGTCAAAACTCAAAACCATTAGTTCCTCCGTGGGTCCCACTGTTGGCGGCGGTAATACGATGGATTGTCGAGGCTGCTTCCGAGGCGCTATCGCTATCAGCGCTTCCTCCACTTCTGCCCTTGGGGTAATGCTGGCAGCCAGCGTGCCCAGTATCTCCTCTTCTCCCTTAGTACACTTAATTACTTCGAGGGACCACTGAGACAGCAGAGCCGCCCATCTACCCAGCCGGCCGTCAATTCCATTCGCCGTCAGGAGCCATGATAGGGTCGACCGTCTAGATAGTACCTTGATAGGCCGAGACACCAGCATAGTATAGCACACATCCAGGATCCGCAATAAGGCCAAAACTTCTTTATCCACTAATCCGTAATTAACTTCATTAGCCTTCAGGGTCCGGCTGGTGAATGTCACGGGACAGTACACTCCGTCATGATCTTGAACGAGGGCAGCTGAGATGGCCCATTTGTTAGCGTAGATGATGACCACAGGAACCTTATTAACATCGAAATGTTTCAGGACCGGTGTAGTCGCCATCTTCGCCTTCAACATGCCAAAGGCTACCATCGCTCGAGTCATGTGGTCGTCCGGGCCGGCCGCGCAGGAATCCGGCAGCCGGCCGCCTATCGGGGTAGAGAAGGGCGCCTTCTCATTGGCCGAAATAGCTGACAAGGGCGGCATCCCATTGGCTGATATTGCCGGCCCGGCTCGCGTTTCCGCTTGCCTATCCTGCTCTCTCAGCTTGTGGTAATCCACCTCCCGTAATTCATACAAAACCGCCGCATAGACTGCGAAATCCTCATGAACCGACTGTAATAATTCAGGCTGCCCAAAAAGGATTGCATAGCCTTTAGGGATCGCGGGAAAGGCAGATTACTCAAGGACTCCAAATCCTTCGGGTTAGCCTCCAATCCAGCAATCGACACTTGATGACCCAGATAGGTCACCTTAGTCTTTCCCCAGAAACTCTTAACCACACTAATCGAAAGATTCCACTTTTCACACGTAATCATCAACTTTTCCACTTTGTCACACAGTAAATCCCAGGTAGTGGCCGTAACGAGAATGTCATCAATGTAAGACCGCCGCCCCAAAACTGAAGGTTTTGGGTCGGGGTCCGGGTCACCTTCGGTGAACACGTCTCCGACCAGAGCCGGATCTTGATCCGCCTTGATCTTGAAGTGTCCATACAGCGCGTTATCTATCAGCCGTTGCTAAATCTGCGGGGCATTCTTCAGACCGAACGGCATCCGGTTCCACTCGAACAACCCGAAAGGCGTCACGAACGCAGAGATCTCCCGTGCACGATCGGTCATAGAGACCACCCAGAATCCACTGGCCATGTCCAATGAGCAATACCACAGAACTTTATCCAAGTCCTCCAGCAGGTCGTTTATCAGCAGCATCGGATAAACCATCAGCTTAGTCAGCCGGTTCACCAGCCGGTAATCGATGCACAACCTTATATCCACCCCATTCTTCTTAATAATAATTACAATGGGCGAAGCCCATGGCGAGGTGGACGGCTGAATTATCTTGGTGGCCAGCAAACCCTTGATAAGCTCTGACAGCTTTTCCCGATACTGGGGGGCGACTCTTCGGCACCTTTGTGCAACCGGCTTGGCGTCTCCCACATCAATGTCACATACCGCCCCATGGGCGGCCGGAGGAAGTGCGTTTCCTGGCGCGATCAGCGGATGCTTCATTTTCCATATGATATCCTTCAGCCTGCTGATCTCTTCCGGGCTGTTCACATCCGGATCTCCCACTTGCAGATCGTCAATAGTAACCGCTGGGGGGCAGGTGGTTACCTCAGGTAGCACCGCCATCTGATCCTCCATGCCTTCAACATATAGCTCGCCCCCTTCATGAATGCAGACTTGGTCAGCTTCGACTAATTCGGGATCCTGATCGGCCGGCTAAGTCGATCCGCCTTCGGCTAATTCCGAATTTTGATCGGCCGGCTGGGTCGATCTGCCTTCGGCTATTTCCGAATTCCGATCGGCCGCCTGGGTCGATCCGCCTTCGGGGTGACCGCATATGTAACTCTTCTTTGCCCTTTCTCCCGATTCCATCGTTCGTCCGTCTTCCTCTGGGAGGGCAAAACCAGTTCCGCGATCGGGGCATAGTCTCCGCCAATACGTTCAGCCGGACCCGGCGACGGCCGGCTCCGCGCCAATATTTTAGAAGGGGTCCGGTACTTGGGTTTAGCCACCATCGGCGTCTGGTCCTCTTCCAATTCTTCCTCTTCGCTGACCAGATCGGTGGTTGCCTGAAAGGCCAGGTTTTGCCACTCGATATAGCGTCTTGAGCCAATAGTGACATAACCCGGCCGGCGGGGCACCTTGTCCTCGGCCAGCCACATTCCAATGATCACGTCTTCATGCAAGGTGAGGGGCCTTTCCGAGATGTTGGTCACGCTTATAGAGTTGAGATGACCACCCCCCTTAACAAATGAGGGTACCCAGCACTCGCCCCTTGTCAGCCATAACTTACTCCGCCTGTCGTGTGGTCGTACCATTACTTCCACCGCTTTTCCCACTGGCACCGTTACAAACTGACCTAACTTGAGGAACTGGACGTGGGCACCATATAAGGGTCGCCGGCCGGCCAGCTGGATCTGTACCTCATCCGGCAACGTCAATGTTCCATGCGATAAATCCAATCGTATGCCGGCTGGGACCATAAAATCCATACCCAGAATTGCATCCTGCCCAGCCAGCTTACCTACCCAGGCGGTAAAGTAATACACCAAAGACCCAGCCAACGTAATCTTAACTCTTGTCCTTCCTTGGGTAATGTATGAACTTTCTTCAATGCCGATACACTCTTGCCGCTTCGTCTCGTTTATCTCACACCCCACCTTACGAGCAAAGGTGGTGTCCACGATAGACACTTCCGCGCCAGAGTCAAACAACATGGTAGCCTTCTGGTTATTGATTTTGCCATCCGCCTTGGCTTGCTTGAACCATTTATCCGGCGAATGATATTTCCAATAACCTCGCGACTCGCCGGGTAACAGGTTCAATTCCATACGCACTTCAGACCGAGAATACTCATCCGTCCGTATACTGCTCACCAGGAAGGGGTCAGCCGTGCTGCCCAGGGACAGGATGACATAATCACCAAACTTACATGTATTGTCGGTTACGCTTTGCTTCTTGATTATCCTCCTTACCGACATATGCATAGATACTAACACTAGACCGCTCGGCTCGAACTGATTCCAACCTGGCGAGCGATAAAGTTTAACATCTTTTCCACTCCGGGCGGCAGCATTCCAGCATGCTTGGTCGGGACGTACCACTTCTTCATCTGGTTGTAGAATTCTTCAATTGGGCACAGTCCCGCCTCGTGCACCTCCCCGCAAGTCTTACACGTAAACAGGCAGTGTTCCGCCGGATGTCCTTTCCTCTCGCACTTCTTGCAGGTCAGCCGCTTTCAACAGCTCCGGTCGTCATGCTTGATGGGCCCACAGTGGGTACATTTACGCCAGGGGTAATCCTGGTCAGTTCGAGCCGGAAAACCCTTCGGCTGACCGGCCCCGGCTGGCAGACTGGATGGCTGACTGGCTTCTGCCGAGAAAAGGTACCGGTACTGATCCTCCTCAGACTCGCCCCCAGATCGCTGATATTCCTCTTCCGAGCTGGTCGAATCTGACTCTCGGGCGACCATGCGGACGGCTCGGGCCGTCCTGGTAGATGGCGGCCGGCTTCCCTGATCCGCGTTAAAACGGGACTTGAAACGGCCGGTTCCAACTGCCGCCTTGGGGCCTCGCTTCTTCGCTCTTAGGTAGGTGCGCAGCGTCAATTCCAGCTCCGTGGTGTTCTTCAATCGCAGTAACGCCAGCTGGTCTGCCAGCTCCCGATCGTCCAACGTGCTGATAAAATGCTCCACATGTTCACGAGCGGCCTCCGACCGGCTGGCATCTTCTCTAACCGGGATATCCGCCCTTATGCCAGCGACATTTAAGCGATGGAGATACTCCAGGGGGGTCTCATCCGCCCGCTTCTTGGTGTGGAAATATTGACGCGCCGCCGATGTTCCAGATCCACAGTATTGTTCTTCGAACGCACCGGCCAATCCCCTCCAGTTTCCTCGGATTTCCCGGCTGAGCTGTTGGATCCAGTTTTTCGCTGGACCTTTCATCAAATCCCCAAAAATCAGGCATTTCTCATAGTCCGACGTCCGGTCTCTGAGAAATGCCGACTTCGTCTTGCTCAGCCATCCTCGGGCTTGGTCCTCGTCCGTGTCGCGTCCGGTGAAGTCTTTCAGCTCGGACGTGGCCGACATTCGCACCCTCGTGATCGCTCCCGAATCCGCGTCAAACGCTTGGGCCGAGGCCATATGGGCTCGGCGGGACATCCCCAGATCCAGGTCATCCGGATCGTAATGGTACTTGGCCAACCTGACGGATTCCATATCCACGTCGCTGAGAGACAGCTTCCTGTTCGTGGGCCGACGTCCGGTCCGGCGACCTGTCTGACGGCTCGGCGGGGCGGCATGGGGTTCACTCTGCTTGGACTGCACCGACTCCATGTCTTCGTCACTCGGCTCCCTCGCATAGTACTGGACTGGCTCGGACGCCTGAGTTCCACGACGAGCCGGCTGGTCCGGTGACTTCGGACTGCCGCGGCTGGCGCTCAGCCGACGTTGCTCTTCCAAGTATCGCTCCATCATCGCCGAAAACATGTTTTGCAGGTGATCCGGCACCTGAAGGCTCTCCTGGGGGGCGGATTGAGGGGCGACTTGGGGGGCGGCCGGGCTGCCGGATCGACATTCCTTTTTGATCCGCCCATCCGCGTCTTCGTCTTCCTCCTTCGGTTCTGGATCCGCCGTCGCCGTCCGCCAGGCCTGTACGCTGTACTGGCTGGCGTTCTTCCGCTCGGGCGTACCCGTATCCTCACGTCCTCCAAGCCTCATGGCCGTCGCCACACGCGCTGCTCTTCTTGGGCCAAGTGTCATGCGGGTGATACCCACCGATGAGTCGGATGAGTCCGCTTCCGAAGGGGCAGACTCGTACTGCAAAGAACCCGAGTGTATCCCGGCCGGTCTGGTTGCTGCCGGCGGCGTGGACGGCGCCACTCCAGTCGTGGCTGTCATCTTCTTCGACGGCGGCGAACAGCCCACTAGCGGTACCAAGCGGTCGTGCAGTGCGCTGGACGTCTCCTTCAACTTGTCCACCTTCAGGTCAAACAGCTCGTTCGGATCAAACACGCCGGTGTTAATTTCGACTTGTTTGGGTTGATCGAATAGTCCCCTGATAAGGGACACGTGACCGTCTGAGAGAGTTGGGGGAGAGACGGGACCTTTCAATCCGCCTTATTTTCAGCACCTTATCCGTCCGCAAGAACTTCCCCAACTCGTGAAGATGGAAAGCATGCTCCAATTCTGTATCCGTTGATAGGCCGTCCTGCTTTTCTTCTTCTTCTTCAAAACGCGGCCTCTCTTTGCGGGTTGGATATTCCGATTCCTGCCAATCCGGCCTTATTAGGGGTAGGTGGGCCGGATCGCGACTTGGTCCCGACCTATATCGCAAATTCGACCTATATCGCAAATTACCGGCCGGCTTCCCACTCCGGTCGTATCCGACTTCCACTTCTTCTTCCTTAATTTTTTCTTTTATATCCATAATATGCATTTGTTTGTTAGGATCATGGTCGAAACCATGATCCTTCCTCGGACTATGGCGCCTTGCACCATAATCCGATCCGGCTCCAGCGGTATAGCGGCCGGCACAACAGTGAGTAGTACCGAAATCCGGCACAGTACCGTAATCCGGCACAGTACCGTAATCCGCCCCCGGCGGAGCCTCTAGGGAAGTAACTTCTTCTTTAATGTCAACCTCGACCCCCCCCCCAATCCGAGGCGACCATCGCATCCTTCCATCATCAGCAGCATTGGGGGCGATATACCTTCCCCCAATGCACCCGACACAACATCGTCAACAAATATGACAGGTTTAGGTCTTTCGCCCGCTAGGGACTCGCGGTGATATCAGGGTCACCAAGAGATCCGGGCACGCGCACCATTGTGTTGTCGCTCTCAGAAATTCTTCCTGAGACGCGAACACCCACGGGGGGCCCAGACGACTGACTGTCAAAGAGGGTACTCCGTCCATCCGAGTCATGATCCGATCCGGCATCCAGCCGGCTGGATCGGTCACTTCCATCCGCTTGATCGTGACGACTCGGGTGTTCCATGTTGAAAGCTCACCTTGTGTACCCGTCAGTACTGGCTGGTTTTGCTCTCTCGGTGGACCCTAGGGCGAAAAGTGTAAAATCCGTCGAATAGGGAGATGAGGGTTAGGACTAGGGGTAGCTCCTGGGCGGGAATCGTCACCGGGGAGCTCGACTGGCAATATACTTGAACTTTGTATACTGCCGGCTGGACCGAGAATAATCGATCGGCCAGCTAAACCAATAATAATGAAGGGTGAATCCAAATGTGTATGCAAAGGGGAATCCGAATATTACTCCACACTCTTCCACAGAAGGCCAAAATTTCACCACTTCCCAATACTTATTACCGTGTTCAAAACATGGGCGACTTGAGGTGAGTGTACGGAACGCCGCGACTCCCGGTCGGGGGACTTCCCGTGGGTTAACTTAACCTTCCCCGGGCAAACCAATAGCAGCAAGAGGGGACCTTATTAGCCCTCCGCTGTGAGCCAATGAAAGCGACTTGTGTCTAAGAAAGCGAAACGTATACTGATTTATCCTGTATCCAATACTCCCTTTTGTGTAACCTACCCCAAATAGCCCGGCTGACCAGTCATGTGTCTTACCCGAAGTAGCCCGGTTAACTCCGATTTTTGTGTATCCGCCTGGCCGGTACACCAACCCCAGATGGTACCAGCCCGGCCGGTACACCGAACCTAGCTTGTACCATTCCGGCTGGTACATTGTACCCGGTCGGCTCGGCCGGATGGCCATCCATCTGAGCTCCCTGGCCGCTGGCGCTAGCACTTCCTTGGCAGCTTCTCATCCGATCCGGGTGCCTCCTTCATCCACTAGAACACTCATCCTCCTTCAGGCCCCCTTTCGCTCATACCTTCCAAACCAATCCGCCCCCAATCCGCCACCAATCCGCCCCTCGGCCGTCCGCCATCCGCCATCCGCGGTCGTCCAGCCCGCTTAGCCCGCTAGCCCAACCATCCACGTCTTCAGTCGCGTTCGTCCGGCCTGATTCCCGGCCTGGCGCCGTCCGGCCGCTCGTAGGTGCGCTCGGCGACGGCTATTCGGCATCTACGCCCTTGGTCCATATTTCTGCCAATCACAATGTGCCCTCTGGAAAGTACTTCACATTAAGTCATAAGTCACTTTACCACAACGCCGTGAGCGACTCTCTCCCCATATCATGCCAGACTATAGAATCCAAATCTGCATGCACTTCGACGTGATCACCAGGATACAGGATGGCTTTTGGGTCCTTGAACTGTGTGCTACATTTCGACCGTAAATCTTCCAAGTTGGATACAACGTTCCTCTTGAGATGAGGCAGTTCCTCCTTTAATGGTCCTAAGGATATCGATAAATGGTGATTAACTGGTGACCCCTTCTGCCCTCTCCCTCTAGTTTTCCTTACACTGCATGCCCTACATGGAGACACCCAGAAGTTGGTATTATCCGGCTTGAACAATTTACACCAATTTCTCCAAGCTTGAGTGTATCGATCACTGGGTTCCAGTAGCCACATCGTTGCTTCTTTGACTGCCAAGGTGTGGATGGCTACAGGAATCGAAATCAGGCCAAGTCCCCCGGCTGCCTTAGGGATAAACAAGAGGTGTGGTGATATCTTGTGCCTGCCTGGTTCATTCGAGGTTTGATTGCTCCAGATGAATTTCTTCTGAAGATGAATTAACTCACGATATGTCTGTTGATCCGGTTCAAACACTTTGGCGATAAAAAGAATCGCTGGTAAGGCGATCGCGTTGAACAAGGTGACTCTCTCCGCTACTGATGTCCCGCATTTAGTCGATGTGAGTAATCTTCTCTTAATCGCTCGGATTCGCTCCGCCCAGTTAGTGTCTGAAAGATTGTGTTTACCTACTTGATACCCAAGATATCGGATAGTGTCATTCTCTTTCACCGTCGGAATTCCAAAGCAAGAATCCCGTTGAGAACCGATGCCCAGAGAGAGAATATGGCTTTTCGCAGGTTTCATTTTCAAACCTGAAAGTCTTCCAAAACTCTCAAGTATTACAAGTGCCGTTTCAACTTGATCCTTTTTTGAAAAAAAATATCGTGGAGTCATCAACAAACGCCGAAAAGGTGTGTGACCGTCCCGAAATGTCCCCGTTTATCGAGAAACCTTGAATACCTGGGTGTTGCGCTATGGCCATACCCACAGTCTCCACTGCAAGAATGAATAGTAAGAGCCAGAGGGCACCCTTGTCTGATACCAGATTCAATCATCAGTGGCGCCGAGAGTTGTCCATTTACGAGAAACCTTGCAAATTCGCCGTGGTGAAGAGCCCTCATCAGTGCACAAAACATTGATGAGAAACCAAACCACGCCAGCGTAGTCATGAGGTATAGTCTATCTACGGTATCGTAGGCCTTCGCAAAACTCACCAATAAAATACCTCCACAATCCCGTTCTGTTGTTTGTTCCGTTTCCTTCTGCTGTCTTAGCAGTTCCATTATCATCACGACAGCTCGATCCATCCGTCTCCCATGTACGAACCCGTGTTGCGAATCACAAATTAATCGTCCCAGGAAACTTTGTAATTGCGTCGCAAAAATCTTCGCAAAAATCTTATAGCTCGTCTGTAGCAAAGAGATGGGTCTATCTATAATTCATCGCGTTAGTCGACTCACCTTTTTTCCTTAGCGGCATAATTACCGCCTCCAGAAACAATACTGGAGGTGGTGACCCTTGCAGTAAATCATTGTACACCTTCAAAAGATCTGGAATGAGGTCATCCGCAAAGTCCTTGAAGAAATCGTTGTTTAGCCCGTCCGGACCGCCCGCCTTTCTCCTTTCCAACCTTTTAATTACAAACTTCATATCGTCTGCTTCGATTGGGGCCATAAACTTTTCATTTTCTACGTGAGAAACTTGACGCTCTGACCAGTCTGCCACAAAGGAGAGAAGCTTCTCGGTCACGTCATTCGCCGCTACTGATCGATGGACTCTTCCAAGAACTTTCTTTCACATCCACGCAAAGTTATCTGGAATTGACATCTTCGATGTGTTGTCAAAGTGAGGGTCTTTGACGATGATATTAGCCACGCGTTGATCACTTTCCCACGTCGCCGTACGCTGGAAAAGCAACCTAATATTTTCTTTTGACCGGCATAACATGTTCGCTAATCTTACCTGATTAAACTTGGCAACTTCATTCTCTGTGATAAGTAAAATCTGCTCTCTATTTGTGGTGCGCCCGTACAGAGTTTGTTTGAGGTATTTAGCATGACGCCTTCGTCGTTGCGCGGCCCGGTTCTGTACTCGAATGATTGCGGCTACCCGCAAGTCTCGTACTCGGTCCCAAGCGGCTGCACCTTCCTGCTCATAGACTGGTGTAGCACCCATAACCTGTCTAATCTGCTCTTGTGTTTTTTACGTTCTGGCCCCGCGAATAGGATATTGTAGACGAAATCGCTTGTTCCTTGTGTTCGCCTGTGCGACTTGATGATTACACAGATGGATATCTACTTGATCGTGATCCAACGGTAATCTCAGTCGGACCGTTCTCACCGTCTGCACCCACTCATAACACGGTTCCGAAACATAGAATCTGTCGATTCGGCTAGCAGATTCACCCCTCCAAAACGTAAAATCATGAAAATCCACTATGTCATCAATTTTTCCAGGAAGAGAACTGTACTAGCGCTGCGTCGTGAAATCTCCAAGAACCAATTAGGCTGGACAATTCTGGACTTTCCGTAGTGCGCTTTCGATTAGGACCTGTGCGATCCAGTGTGGGCGCCTCAACGCAATTAAATCCCTACCCAAGATTACTCTCGAATGCTGCTCTAATATCCATTCCCCCATGCTCCGATAAAAATAGATCGTTCTCCATCTCCTAGCGAAGGCGTGTAAATATTGACAAACTTCCAATCATTCATTTTAAGTGCTAGTATGCGCTCCGACCATAACCTTCTCCGCCATGGTCTGATGTTCCAGCCCGGCATAGGGGTGGCTAGCATGTCTACCCCTCCGGTTTTCTTTTGTGCGATACTCCAAAAAACCAAACGATGGTTCGCATCCGTGTGGTTCCACATGCGTTCCCACTGCTTCGTAAAGTCTTGCGCTTCGTCTACACTTGTGATATGCGTTTCTTGGACGAATATTCACAGAGGTCGACTCATGACCGGTATATTTCTCCACGATTGTAACCATGAGTATCGTGTTCCCATCGAAAAACCCGCACATTCTGCGTAATAAGACGAAAATCGGAGTCCCCTTTGGTTTTTTTCATAACCTTGTTTCACATGTTCGTGTGTTTCCACCGAGGCAGCCGTCATCTTACTATAAAAATCCATCGCGTCCATCATAGCTTGTATGTGGTCCTAACCCTGGTGGTCTCATGGCGTGCCGTTAGTAGCCGTGAGGTGCTGGCGCACCTCCCGGTTGACTTGTACTCCCACTCTCCATGTCTACCTGTTCCGGTTCCCTGTCTTGTACAGAAACATTAGTAATAGCCGTTAGGAAATAAGTAGTAATGTCCTTCCACACAGAGCCATCGTCTAAATCCAAACGCTTTGCCAGCAATTGAAACTGTGGCACCCGCACACTCGCCGTCTGAAATCTTCTAAGTTTTACCCATATCGGGTCCTGAGGTAGTGCTGCCTCCCCCGTTAACGCCGCTAGTTGTTGTCCATACACGTGTGCGCAGAGTGCTATAAGTGCAAAGTTATAGTGACGATGTGGGCCACATAACTTCCAGAGAGCATTATTCCCGTATTTATGCTTTTTGAGAGTTTTTAAATGCTGTCCACTCGCCCGTAGAGCTTCCCTTTGACTTTCACCTTGCAGAAGACTGACTCTGTGGGCCCAGCGGTCAGCATCTTCTCTATGCCAGGATGCGCTCCCGTCGACGTTCCCAGTGAAATCATGGCTTTCCAGTATTGACGTCTCCAATCCCTGCCTAACTCTCCAATGACATCCTTACTCAATCTCGAGATGATTAGGTGCGGACTATTGAAGTACTCCATAAGTTGTACTAAGGCGAGACGATCCTTCCTTGCCGCTTTCATCCACTCCCTCGGATTCGCATCAAACTTTGGAAAAGGGAAATCTTTCTGATGAAGCCAAACCTGACTCATCGAATTCCATAACTGTTCCGTAACGCAATCTTGGTCATCGCCTTGCACTACCTCCATCTGCTCCGTTCTTCCTGTAGCAAATAGTTCCCGCTTGACCGTTGCTGCCACTGCCGGTGCCTCATCAGTAGTCGATGTGTATGTCTCGTCCACAGCCCTCTTCTTCCTGGTCCACTTCTGCTCAGCATCTTCTATCTCCGTAGTGTCGGTGTCCTTGCCCCCGTTTGCCGTGATGTTCTTTCGCTTGTCCGATGTTCTGTCTTGTGCCGGCTGGCTCTCTAACGCATACGTTCCGAAGGTAAAATTATGCCAGTCCAGTAATATTGTTTCCGCAATATTATATGGGCTTGACAAAAACAGGCGAACGTTATCTTCCCGGATATTCGCAGCAGCTTCCGATGGGTATGTCACTATCTCCACTAAACACTTTAGTAATCCATGCCGCCGCCCGTCATCCAAACGTAACAAATGCTCCACTTGAGCTCTGATAAGGTCTCCGGCTATATATCGAATTGCGTCCTTTCCACTTGACTCCTCACTACTAACCTCCGCTAGTCCTTTGTTGCCCCGTCCACCTGCTGTGTTCTCTGGGTTCCCGACACACCTGCTTCCGACTCCTTCATGATTACATCTGGTTTCTCTAGTGCCCCTTGAGTACTGGCTTCCTTGGCTCTCCAGCCATAGACGTACGCTTTGTAGTGTACATTTTCAAAATGGATCACGTAAGGCAACTTACCTCTGGTCGCTTTCGCCTCTTCCTTTAACCGGATCACCTCGTGAATACAGTGTGTCAACGAAATAGGGAATTCTCCACAAGTAGCAAATTTCTTCCTTTGTTGCACACGTGTTTTCGGCGCATAGTGGATTTCTCCGAGCTTTCCACTGACCGCATCGACGCTGATGACGTAGATGTGCCTTTGCAGTAATGTTCCTAAACAAATTAACGTATCATTACTGCCCCAATTCTGACTACTTACCGTGGCATCTAGTTTGAACGAGCTGTTGCCGTAGTCTTGCAGGTACTCTTTAAAAGCGAGATCGGATTGTTTCGCGGCCATTTTGTCGTATCCTCTTCCGAGACTCCTAAGAGTCTGTTTTCTTACACCAGACGGGAACTTCGCGTTGATGTCCATCATTCTCCTGCCCACACATTCTCTTTTGAGACATGCAGTGGCCTGTTCTAGTAAGTTGGGATGTTCTCCCAGGGAGGAATTGAAAAGTGCTTGAACTATACTATAAGCTTGGCAATTCCCGGTTGGTGGGGTTTCCACTTGTTGGAGCCCCATGGCGTGTAAAGCATCATTGAACTTGTAATCCTGCTCCAGTATGTCTGTTTCGGTTTCCCAATTGAATGGCTGAAGAGGTCCTTCCTGGTGTATGAGTACCTGCGTTAAGTTCCCTATTTCCGCTTTAACTTGTGCTTCCACCACTAGTAGGTCAGTGTTCGCCTTTTGTCTACCTTGTGTCCCTTTCTTTACACGCGGTTTACTTATTCCTCCATCGGGTACTGGCGTACTCTTGTTCTGAACCGGTTCAGGGTCCGGTTCCGGTTCTGCTGTCCCCTCCAGTGATTTTTGTTTATCCGGTTTTGTATCTGCGCTGCGTAAAGACCGTTTAACGTTAGTAAATGATGATGCAATTTCCGACTTAGCCAACGGGTGGCTCTGCGTGCTATGCTCTGTCTCAGTTTGAACCTGACCACTTTTTCCTACTGATACCCCAGTCTTCTTTTTCGACACTTTCATGCAGTCATCCCCCGAATTAGCGACCTTTCCTGTTACCCCGGCTTCGCCCTTGGCGGTGTCATTCGGCCCAATCTGCCCTGATGTGGTGGTCATAGGCTTCACAATCTCCGCAGTCGGTACTACCGTGTCCGCTGCCTTTTCTGTCCCATTGGTTTCGTTTGTTTTAGCTTGTTCCTGTCGCCGGCGATCCCGAATGGATTGATCCTGCTTTAAGCAGTTTTTCCTGACTTCTTTAATGATCGTTTCCATGCTGTCAAAAATCGGATCTGGCGTGTCGATCAATTCCGCCTCTTCCACCGTGACCGTAATACTATTTTCCGCGTACATTTTTTTTGTGTGACTGGACATCCTCGGACGTGATGTCCAGCCTCTCCACATCGCAAAAAGTGAAGATTACCTCTGGTAACCGGATGTTCCAAAGTAAGGATATGTCCACACCATATCAATCGTCAAATTTCTCGCGGTTTCTTCGGACATCCGCTAGCTTCAATGACAATCTCCGAGTTCAAAGCCATTGCCGATAGTGGGCCTCCCGAGTCGAGTTCTTCAAAAGCGAAAATCTACGGTTATTATCGACTGTAAAAACCCGTGCAGTTTAATAATGTCGATGTTACGCGTCCCATTGCGCAATATGATCACGTAATCCGGCCGAAATCCCATTCCAGAGCTCGCTCCTGTTATATTCCTGGACCACACCGGTTCATCAAATTTTTCTTTCGCATGTAAGTTTCGTAAACCGTGAATTTGTTTATGATAAGGTACACTAACTTTCTCACAACCTTTTGCAATTTCCCGTGTCAGGAAATGTAAATGAAGGCTGTGGTCCGATTGATTATAGCTGATCGATTTGACCTTCACCAGCATGTCCCACAGTCTGTCGTTAGCCATACCACGTGCTGTGACCGCTGTTGAAATGATTTCTTGAAAGCCCTTAGTGCTTTGAAAAGCATTCTTGATCGCTGCTTCCCCTTTGAGATCCATAATTAAGCATCCTTCCCCTCTTACCCTTATCGTCAATATTAACCTTAGTCTGTCTTTTGACGTCATGATCTGGCGTAAAAATTGTGGTAATGTTCTTGATAGAATCGTCCCTTCCGCCAATCCTTTGACCACTTGCCACTCTTCCGGGCTACCATCTCTGAATTGCTGTTTTTCCTTACCACGCCACTCCTTCTCACAAACTTGTGTAAGAGTTGCTATGAGTTCTAGAGAATATACTTCTGGGTTGAAAAGATAAGCTTTGTTCCAAGGTGTTACCTTTACCGTTTCCTCTTTTGTTCCGGTGATTTTATGAAGCCACCCTTGTAATACACTTTGCCCCTTTATAGCTACTTTCACCTGGCAGCTTCCTATCTTACGTGCCAGGATAGTGACTAGCGGTTTGTTAAGTTTGTGCGCTAGGTTCCACGAGTCCAGCGCCTTTTGACACCATACCTTCCAACTTAAATTATGCTTTACTACCAGTAATTCGAATAAGTCGATAAGACGTTCCAATTCAGAGTTGGACAACTCTACCTTCTTCACTCCATCTTGCTTCCCCCCTCGTTGAGTGCGTTTAATGAAATGAAATGCTCTCCGGGAAAGTTGATGAGTTAGATTCAGCCACGTTTGTAATCGTGGTCTGGTTTGTTCTGCATCCTTCAGTGTTTGAAACAGTACAAGCGCCAGTTCTTCTGGAGTATTCTTTTGACAGGAATTTTCGTTCCATCGACAACTCCTTCTATCCGCGTGCCGTCAGTCGGCTCGACTTCTCCCTCCATATCAGTAGCTTCCTGAGTAGGCTCATTAGGCCTATCCCCGTAACACTTCCGTGTCTTTCGCATTAACCTTGTTATTAGTCGCACACGTGTTCTCCTCCTGAATGTCCTCGTCTTCAGGAGATTCCGGGACTATCTCGTCGATGTCCCGGCTTTCATGCCCTTCTTGCTTAGCTAAGGGAAGAGTCTCTACTTCTCCCCCCCCCAGTAGGCTTATCAGGCGGTTTACGTTCCTCACCAGGGTTACCTCCTGGAGGGGCCATAGTTCTTAAAACTTGCAGTTGCAGAAGTTTGTCGTGCAAGTCCAGATCCTCTTCGTACGTGTGTTGGGTAGGTGGGGTCTATGTGACAAAATCAGGACTGGAATGTGCGTATCTTACATGTAAAATACTTGCTATTTAGCGCAAGTTACTTAAGTATGAAAGAGTCAGATCCTAGATAAAGCCTTGATGTTCCGACATTTTGAGAACACTAGGCGTAGCTTTACGGATTGGTGCTGCAGCCGGTACTATAGCAGGGCTCTGTAGGATTTACGCGTACTTTTATTGAATTTATTGTACGTTAAGGGAACTGTGTGGAGTGATCAGTACAAGTATCTGTGGCAGTACAGTAAAATGATGGTCAAAGCAGCTACGAGCTCCTGTTTATTTCTTTTTGTTGTTGTTTAACGTAGTCTACTTAGTATAATTAACTACTAGCTACAATAATGCTTGATGTAAATCGTACTCTGATCGATCACCGTCCTGTCGAAAAGCGGAGGTAAAGTTTGTCTTCAATCATTCGGACGGTCTTGCATCACACCATGTATACACTCCAGACAAATCTGTAGCCGGATTCCTCGCAACCTTGTTGCCGGTCGAGATTTTTCATACTCGATGACTGCTTGAACTTGCGTTATTGTCTTTTTCCACACTTGTCCGATATATTCGTAAGCATGCCGATGAATGCCTTTGAGCACTTGATCGTTCCTAAGCTTCCATAACCATGTTGAACCAATAGAACACAGCGACCACCATAATCTTGACATTTCCTTGCTGCACATGAGGTGAAGTGGTCCTGTAATTAACTGGATAATGAGAAGTGAATACACTCACCTAATTAATTGGTAGAAATGTTGGCTCAAGCTAGCTGCCCGGGATGTCCAGGGGTACTCACAAGCGACGGTGCATAGAAGTCAAGCTAGATGAAGGTGATCCGGAGGCTCGGAACTAGGTCAGCCAGAAATTGGCCAGTTGGACCAGTTGGAGCTGGATGGCCGTCGATGGTGGTTATAGGGGCGGATCGGCTAAGAGATGTACGTATGAAGGGCTCTGAGGGAGGCTCTGCCCCTGTAGAAGTCGGTTGGGACGCCGAAGGTGGACGCGTGGCCGCTAAAGGGGAATCGGGGTCGGCGGCTAGGTCTTGTTCAGGTCAAGATGGATGGCTATCCAGGTCGGTGTGGCTATTAGGTGTACGGTACACAAATGCTATCCAGGTAGAGCAGGATATTTGGTGTACGGTACACAAAGGCTCTCTGACCGCGCAATTCAGTTAAGGCACATAACAATCCAGCCAGGTTATTTTGAAAATCAATATACGTTTCGCTTTCTAAGACACAAGTCACATTATTGGTTCACTGCAGACGGCTAGCAATGTCCCCTCTAGCTGCTGAAGGTTGAAAGGAACCCAAGGAACCCACCGGAAGTCCTCTGACCGGGAGCCGTCGCGAGACTTATACTCAACTCAAGTCGCCCGTGTTTTGAACACGGTTTATCTCTATTGGAAAGTGTGGTAACGTTTGTACCTACTGTGGAAGATTGTGGAGTATTACCTGGATTCCCTATTTACACATAAGATTGGATTTACCCCTTTATTATCTTTGGTTTAGCTGGCCGATCGATTATTCTCGGTCCAGCCTTTGCGATATACAAACTTCAAGTATAACGTCAATCCTGCTCCCTGGTGAAGATTTCCGCCAAGGAGCAACCCTAGTCCTAACCCTCGTCCCCTTCTTTTACGGACTTTTGAACCTTTCGCCCTAGGGTCCACCAAGAGAGCGTAACCACCAGTGCTAACGGGTACACAAGGTGAGCTTTTCAAACATGGATCATCCAAGTCGTCAAAACAAAGGTGATGGGAGTGACCGATTCAGCCGGCTGGATGCCGGCTCGGATCAAGACCTGGATGGACGGAGTACCCCCTCCGAAAGTCAGTCATCTGGAACCCCCGTCGGTGTTCGCATCTCAGAAGGAATTTCTGAAAGCCGCTACATTACAATGGTGCGCGTTCCCGGTTCTCTTGGTGACCCTGGATATCATCGCAAATCCCTAGTGGGCGAAAGATCAAAACCTGTCAAGTTTGTTGAGGACGTTGTTTCGGGTGCATTGGGGGAAGGCATATCGCCCCCAATGCTGCTGAAGATGGAAGGATGCGATGGTCGACTCGGATTGGGGGAGTATGAGGTCGACAATAAAGAAGAAATTACTCCCCTGGAGGCTCCTACTGGAGCGGTCAGGACTATGGTGCCGGTCACTATAGTGCTGGTTACTATACCCCAGTTGGAGCCGGCTCGGACTATGGTGTAGGTCGCCATAGTTCGAGGAAGGATCATGGTTTCGACCATGATCCGAAGAAACAAATGCACGTAATGGATACTAAAGAAGAAAAAATCAAGAAAGAAGAACCCAAGGTTGGATATGAGCAGAGTGGAAAGCTGGCTGGCTTAGGCCTAAGTCACCATCCAGGTCACCTACCCCTAAAAAGCTGGATGGGCAAGGACCATTTCATCCACCTCAGAAGGATAGGCCACATTTTAAAGAAGAAGAAGAAAAGCTGGACGGTCTAATACAGGGGTTTCAGACACCGACCTGGAGCGTGCCCACCACCTTCGCGAGTTGGGCCATGGCTTACGAGCTGATGGGGTCCTGAAGATAACTCGACCAAAACTCCTGGGTGGATTGAAAGGTCCCGTTTCTCCCCCATCTCTCTCAGACAACCGTGTGGCCTTTATTAGAGGACTGTTCGATCAGCTCAAGCAAGCCGGCAACAACACCGGCGCTTTCGACCCGAACCGGTTATTCGACCTGGAGGCGGATAGGCTGAAGGAGGCATCCAGCTCGCTTCACGACCGCCTGGTACCGCTAGTGGGCCGCTCTCCACCGCAGAAGATGGCAGCAGGCAGACCGGCCGGAATACATTCAGGTTCTTCACAGTACGAGTCTGCCCCTTCAGAAGTGGATTCGACGGACTCATCTGTAGGTACTACCCGCATGACGCTTGCCCTAGGGGAGCAGTGCGTGTGGCGATGGCCACGAGATTTGCGGGATACGAAGATCCAGATGCTCCCGATCGGAAGGAAGCCAGACACCATAGCGTCCAGACCGGGACGGTGATGGCGGATCCAGATCCAAGAGGCAAAGACGTGGAGGTACGAATTAAGAAGGAATCCCAAGCCGGTAGCCAAGCTGGCCCTCAAGTCACCCCTCACGTCACCCCT
This sequence comes from Sclerospora graminicola, assembly GCA_001887855.2. Taxonomy (NCBI): domain Eukaryota; phylum Oomycota; class Peronosporomycetes; order Peronosporales; family Peronosporaceae; genus Sclerospora; species Sclerospora graminicola. The sequence goes on from MIQA02023862.1 coordinate 30,142, forward strand.
CAAGTGGACTCTTAAGCTAGCCCCCAAGTGCCGGATCATCTTCAGAGCATGTTTTCGGCGATAATGAAAATATACTTGGAGAAGAAACGTCGGTTTAGTGACGCCCGCTGCAGTCCAGGACCACAGGACCAGCCGGCTCATTGTGAGAGTCGAGTGCCCGAAACAGTCCAACATTATGCGAGGGAACCGATCGACGAGGACATGGAGTCAGTGCAGTCCATGCAGAGTGAGCAACGTGTCGCCCCGTCAAGTCGACGGCCTGATCGCCGACCCGGACGGTCACCGAATAGATAGCCGTCACTCAGCGATATGGACATGGAATCCGTCAAGTCAGCCCGGTGCCACAATAATCCAGATGATCTGGATCTAGAAATGTCTCTTCGAGCCAATATGGCCTCAGCCCAACCTTTGGACCCGGCCTCAGGGGCGATCACCCAGGTCCGGATGTCTGCTACGTCCGAGTTGAAGGATTTTACTGGACGGGATATGGACGATGACCAGGCCCGAGGATGGCTAAGCAAGACGAAGTCAGCATTCCTCAGAAAACGTACACCAGAATCTAAGAAAGATTTAATTTTTGGGCACCTAATGAAGGGACCAGCAAAAAACATGATTCAGCAGCTTCGCCATGCAGTCCGAGACGATTGGAGGCAACTGGTCGAAGCATTCGGTGAACAATACTGAGGATCGGGGATGTCAGTGGCGCGTCAGTATTTCCATACATAGAAGAGAGCAGACGAGATCCCTGTGGAATATCTCCATCGTTTGGATGTCGCAGGAATGAGGGCGAATATACCGGTCAAGCAAGACGCCAGCCGGTCGGAAGCTGCCCGAAAACATGTGGAACCCTTTATCAGTACGCTGGTCAACCGGGAATTGGCAGACCAGCTCGCGCTGCTTGAATTAAAAATACTACGGAGCGCGCCGACTCAGCACTTCTCCTGAAATTGGACCTGATCAGACCTCTTTATGCTGATTCTGGATGGATACATCAGCCGTCATCGCTTATCCCAGTTTGGTAAGGCTCATACACCTTACCGCTTCACGTATCAAGCTCTGTCATGTACCTGATCTTCATATTCTAGGGCGGGGTCAAGTAATTTGACTGATCAGACCGAGATTTCCATATCCCATTCAACTTCAACATCTGGATCATCCATAACCCACTCCAATGACCGGGTTCTGCTGTTCCCGATATACCACACCGTCATTGATGCTGCCCATCAGGTTTGTCTCGGCTGATCTGGTCTCGCATGTTCACTCCAGCGCTCAATATCCAGATCAGACCGTGATATTCGCTAGTCCTTTAGTATCTGGGACCAGGCGCGATATCGGTATCCTCTTATTTTTCCACATTTACGATGACCCGTTATCACCTATATGTCATCTTGATCGGAATCAGCCTGTCCCACCAATCAACTAACCCATCTTGATGGGTGTTCCCATAGCCACCAATCAACAGCAATGTGCGGTCCACTTATTCCTGATTTTTTTGATTTCACTTTACCACAGCCGCCCCTGAGTCCGATCGCAGCCGTACAACGACTGCGGTCCGACTCACCTCTTATCAGGATTTTCAAAGCGAAAACATGCCCGGTTCTTTTCCTCCCCATCCGGTTAAGTTTATTTGAACGGCAGATCGTCCACTTGCTTGGTAAGCCGATTTTTCCATTATACACGTCATTCCTCCTTATCGACCACCGCTCCCTCTTCCACAATCATCCTTCGTAGTCGTTTATTAATTCCGAACCAGCCAATTTCAACCAATTCGACTTAATCGGATCGATTTCGTTAGATGATCCGTAGAAGTATGCCGATCCCGGTTATTGTAATTTACGATCACCTTCCCCGTGGGTTTGCATAGCTTCGAACCTCTTACAACTTATCCACTCACGTTCGAACCCTTGCAGCAGTGCTCGGCAGTGAAGATCTCGTTCATTAAACCCGGTCGGTTGCGACCTGGTCATCATCGTCACATGTACCTGGTCTTCTCTATCTTCCGACCTGATCCGTTCGGACAACCTGTTGATCTCGACCACTTCCTCCAGCACTGCATTATCGGTGATCATCGATCCAGTCTGATCACGCATGGCCATCGTGGCCAAGTGATCCGCACTGCTGTTCCAGTCGCGTTTCACGTGTAAGAGGTCATGATTCGGCCATCCACGTAGGGATTTCAGAACGCGATCATTTAACACCTTCAAGCGCGGAGCTTTGCAGTCGATCTCCCCGGTGATCTGCCGGATCACCAAATTTGAATCCCCACATATGATTACCTTTCCTTTCTTTTGATCTTAAAGGAGATCCAAACATAGCAATAAACCACGGTATTCGGCTTTATTGACTGTGATATCTGGCGTATAGTCGGAACTAGCAGATATGATAGCCCATTCCGGTAATTTCCACAACAACGCACTATACGCCCCAACGCCTTTCTTTACGCTCGCTGATCCGTCAAAACTTATGACGATTAAGTCTTCATCCGAGCCGACGACCGGTGGGGGTATAACGATCGATTCTTGTGGTTGCTTCCGAGGAGCGACCTTGATCAGGGCTTCGTCGACTCTGATCGGGGGGTGATACTAGCTGCTAGCGTGCCGAGCATTTCTTCTTCACCTTTGTTGCATTTGACGCTTTCCAGGGTCCACTGGGATAGTAGCACTACCCATCGCCCCAGTCTTCCGTCAATTCCGTCGGAAGACAGTAACCAAGCTAAGGTGGACCGTCTAGACAGCACTTTGATCGGTCTGGTCACCAGCATAGATTAGCAGACATCTAATATGCGTAATAGTGCCAGCACTCCTTTATCCACCATGCCATAGTTTACCTCGTTCGGTTTCAACGTCTGGCTCGTAAACGTCACTGGCCAATACACTCCATCGTGATCTTGGACCACTGCGGCTTTTTACTTGCATATAAAATCACCACGGGAATCTTTTCTGGATCGAAATAATTCAATATCGGGGTTGAAATGATCTTCGCCTTCAACATACTGAAAGCTACCATAGCTCGTTCCATATGGACTTCTGACCCAGACACGGTTCGGTCGATCAGAGAGCTGGTTTTGAGATCCGATTCGTTGATTTCAGTTTCGTGACTGGTCTCGTTCGGTGATTTTTCCAACTGATCTCGTTATCATAGCCTGGGATAATCAATTTTTTTCAACTCGTATAATATAGCAGCATATATCAAGAAATCTTAGATAAACCGGCTATAATAATTCAGGGATCCGAGAAAAGACAGCATAGCCTTTAGTGATCGGGGAAAAGGAAGGTTACTGAGAGCATCCAAGTCCTTCCAAACCCTGAATCGACACATTATGACCAAGATAAGCGACCTTGGTCTGACCTCAGCAGCTTTTGGCCACGCTGGTCGATAATTTCCAGCGTTCGCAGGTGTCAAGGAGGCGTTCGACCTTGTGGCATAGAATATCCCATGACGTTGCCGTAGCCAAGATATCGTCTATATATGATCGCCTTCCCAAGACTGATTCTCTCTGGTCCTGGTCCGGTTCACCTTCCGTGAACACGCCGTGAGGTTCGGTGATCTTCCGGTCGGCACTGATCTGGGAGTATCCATAGAGAGCATTGTCAATCAGTCTCTGATAGATCTGCGGAGCGTTCTTTAATCCGAACGGCATCCGGTTCCATTCGAAAAGGCCGAAAGGTGTAACGAAAGCTGAAATCTCTCGAGCACGATTGGTCATCGAAACCACGCACAAACCACTAGCCATGTCTAATAAACAAAACCATAAGACTTTATCTAGATCCTCAAGTGAATCATTTATCAAGGGCATCGGATAAACCATCAACTTCGTGAGGCGATTCACCATCCTATAGTCGATACAAAGCCGAACATCAACCCGATTCTTTTTTTATCACAATAACAACCGGTGACTCCCACTGCGATGTTGAAGGTCGGATGTGTTTTGTGCTTAACGGACCTTTGATCAAGTCGGAGCTTTACCCGGTATTGTGGCGCCACTTTGCGACAACGTTGGGCGATCGGTCTTGATTTTCCCACATCAAAATCACAAACAGCTCCGTAAACAGCTGGAGGTAGGGCATTACCTTTCCCGATCAATAAATATCGACTTTTCCAGATGATCTTTTTTAGTTGATCGATCTGTTCAGGAGTGTTTACTACGGGATCGCCGACTTGTAGATCTTCCAGGGTGACCTCAGCTATGTTGGGTGATACTTCTCGCAAAACCGCCATCTGTTTCTCGATATCTTCAATAAATTGATCACCACCTTCATGTATACATACTTGTTCATCCACCGGATCTATTCCCTCCGGTTCGGTATCAGACTGGATCGTCCCTAGCAAATCATCTGATTGGTGATATGCTTCGGGATCCACTTTACCTTCAGCAACTACGATAGGTTCATGTTCCACTTTCTTCCCCAAATCCCAGTTCTTAAATATTTCGTTAGTGTCAGAGTCGTCTTTAATTGATTCGTCATTATTTTCATCCTTCGGGTCCGTGGGGATCAGTGATGTGGTTCTAGTAACGTTTAAAATCTGTGGACTTTTTCGACACAACTTTCACCCGTCGTCTTCACCGACGATCCTCTGATCAGTATCTTGGTCGGAGTTGTATACTCCGGTTTTTCAACTAAAGGTGGGGTATCTTCACCTACCAAATCCTCATTACTGATCTGTGGTATGCCATATTCTGCCATTCGATGTATCTTCGCGATATACCTATCTGCCGAGGTACTTTCCCTTCAGGCAACCACATCTCTAGGATCATGTTTTCATGAACAATTAATGACTGATCCGATATGTTGGTAATCCTGATCTAGCTTGATCTACAAATCCCTTTGACCAAAGTCGATACCCATCGTTCACCACGAATTAACCACAGTTCTGCTGCCGACCAGTCGACCGGATCATCACATCAGCCGATCGGGCTACAGCAATGTTTTCATACTGTCCCATTTTTAGCATCTGCATGCGGGCACCTTATAATAGGCGTCGGCCGGACAACTGTATCTGCACTTCGTCTGGGCAGGGTCATTCAGTGCGAAAGATCAACCGTATACCGGCGGAACCATTAAATCCATCTCCAGTATCGTGTAACGACCGGCTAACCGGCCGATCCAGGCGTTGAAATAGTAGACCCGGGAACCGGCCAAAGTGATTTTGGCAAGTGACCGTCCTTCGGTCATGTACGAACTTTCACCGATCCCAACACATTCTTGGCTCTGGGTACTGTCTATACGACATCCCACCTTACGAGCAAAGGCGGAGTCGATAATTGAGACTTCTGCCCCAGTCAAGTAGAATAGTGGATTTTTTCATTATTAATCTTCCCATTAGCTTTTGTTTGCTTAAACCACTTGTCTGGAGAGAGATACTTCCAGTATCCTCGAGATTCGCCAGGCAGTAGGTCCAACTCCATAGTAACCTTTCCTTTTGTGTACCGTACACCAACCATCCAGCTCAACCTGGATACCCTTTGTGTACCGTACACCAACCATACAGCTCCACCTGGATACTCTTTTGTGCGCCGTACACCAACCATCCAGCTCCACCTGGCTACCATCCAGCTCTACCTGGATACTTCTTCATGTAACGTACACCAAATATCCGGCTCGACCTGGATAGCCATCCATCTTGGCCCACCTGGCCGCTGGCCTCGACTCTTCTTTAGCGGCCAAGCACCCACCTCCGGCGTCCCATCCGTCTTCTACAAGGGCCCAGCCTTCTTCAGGATCCTTTGCACACACATCCTTCAGACAATCCGCCCCTTGGTCATCCACAATCGGCGGCCATCCGGCCCACCTGATCCGGACGGCCCACTTCTGGCTAGCCCGATTACAAGTCCCTTGATCACGCCCATCTGGCTCGGTTCCATGCCTGGCATCATTCTGCCGCTGGTGAATACACCCGGCAGCTGCCATCCAGCATCCAAGCCCTTGGCCGGCATTTTCAGAATGCATCCTCGGCCAGATGAATCTCATATCTGGCCGTTAATTAATTCCCAAGTCACTTCACCATAGCCGCCTCTGGGTCTTGTTGCAACCGCACAACGGTTGGGGCACGATCTCACCTGACACAAGTATTTTCAATCCCTTTCACCCATGCCCCGCTTTGGTAAGTCTTCTGCCCAATTTCTGGCAATTTCAATTAAGCTGGTCTTCCAGCTGGATTGAAGTCTCATCCGCCTATACTGACCCTCTCTTGATATAGTTCCAGTTCTGCAAGTCGACAAAGATAACATCTGTCGAGTTACTCTGGTCGACGATAAATCGCCTTCCAGCGGGGTGGAAATCGCGGGTCCGCCGGATTCATCCCGGATTCCTGACCTGCTGCTATCTTCGATACGGCACTCCGCATTCACGGTCAGGTCTGCGGTGACCGGGACAGGTTAAGGGACACGGTTTCTTCCCTTCAGGCTGATCTTCGATCCAGTCAGGCCGATTCCGAAATTCTAGCGCAGGAATGCGCGACTCTCTGTGCGATGCTGGATCGCACTGGGCCTCGAATTTCCGAGCTGAGGCGTAGCCGCCAGAAGGCCGCGGATAAAGTAACCCGTCTTCAGTCCATTGTAGGCCAGCTCACTGACGCCGTACAACACGCCGCTGCACCATCTGCCCCCACCTTCGAAGTGGCAGAGCTGAAAAAAAGAATAGAGGTGCTGAGGTCCCAAGTGGATAGCCTGGAACACATTCAGGTGGATTTGGTCCAAGCACTCGCCTCAGCCAACCGCCGATCTGACGAGGCTATCTCCCGGAAATCCTCCTCGGAACCGAGTGATTTTCGACGGCAGGTGGCTGATCTCGAGGACCAGGTCGCCAGCCTGACGAAAGAGAGGGACCGCCTCCGTATGCTGGCGGCCGTTGTCAAACATCTTCGGGCTGCCAACCAAGACGCTCGAAGCTTTAGCTTAAGCGATTCTCCTACTTCTGCATCGTCGTTCTGTCGCTTACAGTTTGCATGGGCATATTGCTTCGTAGTGCAACTATTGGAACAGCTGAAGGAACAATTCACCGAAATTTCACAAACATCTCAAGAGTTGTTGCATCTTCGTGACCGGTACCGCCAGGTGTCTCAAGACTAGACGCCACGCGGGATGACCGGGACTACCTGTGAGAAACTCATGCTCAAGCGTTTCGCCATATTTCTTCTCTTGAGCAACAGCTGGAGGAGGCCTCCTCTCGGCAGCAAAAGCTGCGATCTGAGCATTGCCAAGTTTGGAGTCGACATCATGACGCTTGTGACGAGTTGGTCCGAGCCGACCGTGCCCACGCCACCCTGCTGGATAAGGAGGATCGGTTCAAGTCTCTGCTATGCGAGCTGCAAGACCGGCACAAGAAGACCCGGATCCAGACTGCCCCCATCGTGCAGGCTCCTTCGTGTATGCGAGAGGCCATCTTGGCTGTCTTGAGTATGGTAAATCAATGGAAAGTCTCTCCGCCGCAACTTCCCCAGTCATCTGTCTCGGCAGGACCAAAAACGGGAAAATGTCCAGCCAGCTCTGATCCATCCCTGGTCAGTTCCGATCCGTCTTCGATCGGCCCCAAACGGAGAAAAAGGGGAGAGTCTTCCCTCCCGCTCCAATGTTATTTGGGCGATTCGGCCAGTGATCGGGAACTTGAATCGGACAGGGATTCGGATTCATCCACAATAAAGGCAGCCTCAGTATCCCCACGCGCAACCTGGTTCTACACCTAACTCGGGATCTGAATCGCCATCCGGCTCCAAAACTGGCTTACCATCTGGCTCGGACGCTGGTTCAGATCCGTCCTCCAGTGAGTTCGAGTACGATGACGATGAAGACGAGGACTATCTCAATCAGCAGGTGTGTGCCGCACTGTCCCGCTCTCGCGTGGAACCCCGACGTCGCCTCTTGAATTCCAGTGACCGAGCGGACTCTTATCCGGCTCCCGATGAGGTCATTGATTTACAGACTCCACTGCAGGCTGGTTTTGGCTCCGGGGAGTACGAACCTGTTCATCCGTCTTTGCCTCCCAACGCTCCCGTCACTTCGACCTTCCAGGACACCTCCAATTCCGAGATAGCTTACAATTCATCGGATCCTAGGAGGAAGACCGAGACGGAGAACGGAAACGCAGAAAAAGAAGAAAACGAGGAGGGGGGGATAAGGAAGAGGAAAAGGGGGAGGAGATTAAGGACGACATCCCCGATCAGTGGTTGCCCCTCAACTTATAAGGATTGAGAGAATCCTCCTCCAAGGCTTTAGCCAAAACTCGGCCATCAGCTCCCTTTTTTACGCTTGCTGACCCGTCAAAGCTCAGAACCATCAGTTCTTCCGTCGGTCCCACTGTTGGTGGCGGGAGTGTGATGGATTGTCGTGGCTGCTGGGGGGCTATAGCTATCAGCGCTTCCTCCACTTCTGCCCTTGGAGTGATGCTGGCCGCTAATGTGCCCAGTATCTCCTCTTCTCCTTTAGTGCACTTGATCACTTCTAGAGACCACTGAGGCAACAACGCAGCCCATCTACTCAGCCGGCCATCAAATTCAGTTGCCGTAAGAAGCCATGCCAGGGTCGACCGTCTGGATAATACCTTAATAGGGCGAGACACCAACATAGTGTAACACACATCCAGAATCCGTAGTAAAGCTAAAACTTCTTTATCCACCAGCCCATAGTTAACTTTGTTAGCCTTCAGAGTCCGGCTGGTGAACATCACAGGACAATACGCTCCATCATGATCCTGCACAAGGGCAGCTGAGATAGCCCACTTGTTAGCATAGACGATGACCAAGGGCACCTTATTAACATCGAAGTGCTTCAGGACTGGTATGGTCGCCATCTTTGCTTTCAGCATACCAAAGGCCACCATCGCCCTAGTCATGTTGTCGTGTGGCCGGGTAGCACTGGCGTTGGGCAGCCGGCTGCCTGTCTGGGTAGACGGGGGCAGCATCTCATAGGCCTAAATAGTTAACCCGGGCAGCATATCATTGGCTGATATTGCTGGCCCGGTCATTTTTTCTCCTTGCCGATCCTGCTCTCTCAACTTGTGGTAATCCAGCTCCCGTAGCTCATACAAAACAGCAGCATAGACCGCGAAATCCTCAATGAAACGGCTGTAATAGTTCAAACTGCCCAAAAAGGATTGCATGGCCTTCAATGACCGCGATAAAGGCAGATTACTCAAAGACTACATATGTTTCGGATTAGCTTCCAATCCAGCATTCGAAACCTGGTGACCCAAATAAGTCACCTTAGTTTTTCGCCAGAAACTTTTCACCGCACTAATCGAAAGTTCCACTTTTCACACGTAATCATCAATTGTTCCACTTTTTCACATAGTAAATCCCAGGTAGTAGCCGTCACGAGAATGTCATCAATGTAGGACCGCCGGCCCAAAACCGAAGGTTTTGGGTCGGGGTCAGGGTCACCTTCAGCGAACACATCACCGACCAGGGCAGGATCTTTGTCCGCCTTGATCTTGATGTGTCCATACAACGCGTTATCTACTAGCCGCTGGTAAGTCTGCGGGGCATTTTCTAGGCCAAACGGCATCCGATTCCACTCGAACAACCCGAAGTGCGTCACAAACGCAGAGATTTCCCGTGCACGATCGGTCATAGAGACCACACAGAATCCACTAGCCATGTCCAACGAGCAATACCACAAAACTTTATCCAAATCCTCTAGCAAGTCGTTTATCAACGGCATCGGGTTAGCCATTAGCTTAGTCAGCCGGTTCACCAGTCGGTAGTTGATGCACAACCTTAAATCTACCCCATTCTTCTTAATAATGATTACGATGGGCGACGCCCATGGCGAGGTGGACGGCTGGATGATCTTGGTAGCCAGCAATCCCTTGATAAGCTCAGACAGCTTTTCCCGATAGGGGGCGGGCTCTTCGGCACCTTTGCGCTTGGCGTTATCCACGTCGAGGTCACATACCGCCCCATGGGCGGCCGGAGGCAGTGCATTTCCTGGGCCGATCAGCAGATGCTTCCTTTTGCATATGATATCCTTCAGCCTGCTGATCTCCTCCGGAGTGTTCACATCTGTCTCTCCGACTTGTAGATCGTCGATAGTAACTGCTGGTGGGCAGGGAGTCACCTCAGGTAACACCGTCATTTGATCTTTCATGCCTTCAACTTATAGCTCGCCCCCTTCATTAAAAATGACAATTATAGCTCGCCCCCTTCATTAAAAATGAAGGGCGAGCTATAAGTTGAAGGCATGAAAGATCAAATGACGGTGTTACCTGAGGTGACTCCCTGCCCACCAGCAGTTACTATACAGACCTGGTCGGCTTCGGTTAATTCCGAATCTGGATCAGGTGGATCCCATCCTGGATCGCTCCGGCTAATTCCGAATTCATGTCAGCCGGATTAGTCAATCCACCTCCAGCTAATGCCGAATCCGGGTCAGCCGGATTAGTGAATCCACCTCCGGCTAATTCCGAATCCAGGTCAGCCGGATTAGTCGGTCCGTCTCCGGATAATTCCGAATCCAGGTCAGCCGGGTTAGTCGATCCGTTTCCGGCTATTTCCAAATCCAGGCTAGCCGGATCAGCCAATTAAGCATCATCCTGCTCATCGGACCAGCCGTTATCGGAGGTGACCGCACATGTGACTCCGACTTGTCTCCTCTCCTGATCCAGCCGTTCGTCCATCTTTGACGGAGTGGACAAACACAGTTCAGCGACTGGGGCAAAATCTCGGCCAGCACATTCAGCCGGATCCGGCGATGGCTGGCTCCGCGTCAATATTGTAGAAGGGGTCCGGTACTCTGGTTTAGTCACCATTGGAGTCCGGTCTTCCTCCACAGATACCTCTTCACTGACCAAATTGGTAGTTGCCTGAAAGGCCAGGTTTTGCCACTCGATGTAGCTTCTTGAGCCAATGGTGACATAACCTGGCCGGCGGGGCACTTTGTCCTCGGCCAGCCACATTCCAATGATCACGTCCTCATGCAAGGTGAGGGGCCGTTCTGAGATGTTGGTCACACTTATGTAATTGAGGTGACCTTCCCCTTTGACGAACGAGGGCACCCAACACTCGCCCCTAGTCAGCCATAACTTACCGCTGTTTCCGATAAAGACCTTACTTCAGTTTGGGGCCGGTCAGTTTGTGCAGCTGATGGATTCTCTTGATCTTTGTTATGGATATATATTTAGTAGCTAGAAGTTCTAAAGAAAGCGCTGCAATGGCTGCAAAATTAATAACCGGGTTTAGTTTTTGCCACGTCTGTAGTGTGGTCGCACGTACTATCCAACGTCTTCTCGACTGGCACCTTAAAATGACCTAACTTGAGGAACTGGACGTGGGCACCATATAGAGGCCGCCGGCCAGCCAGCTGGATCTGCACCTTATCAGGTAACGTCAATGTCCCATGAGATAAATCCAGCCGTATGCCGACTGGGACCATAAAGTCTATCCCCAGAATTGCATCCTGCCCGGCTAGCTTACATACCCAGGCGGTAAAGTAGTACACCGAAGACCCAGCAAACGTAATCTTAACTCTTGTTCTTCCTTGGGTCATGTATGAAGTTTCTCCAATACCGATACACTCTTGCCGCTTCGTCTCATCTATTTCTCATCGAGCAAAGGTGGTGTCAACGATGGCCACTTCTTCGCCAGAGTCAAAAAGCATGGTAGCCTTCAGGTTATTAATATTACCATCTGCCTTGGCTTGCTTGAATCACTTATCCGGCGAATGGTATTTCCAATAACCTCGCGATTCACCGGGTAATAAATTCAGTTCCATAACCACTTCAGACCGAGAATATTCGTCCGTTCGTATACTGCTCACCAGGAAAGAGTCAGCCCTGCTGCCCGGGGACCGGATGACGTAATCGTCAAACTTACATGTATTGTCGGTTACGCTTTGCTTTGCTTCTTGATTACCCTCTTACCGACATATTCATAGATACTAACACTAGACCGCTCGGCTCGAACCAGATTCCAACCTGGCGACCGATCTAGGTTAACATTTTTTCCACCCCTGGTGGCAACATTCCAGCATGCTTGGTCGGGACATACCACTTCTTCATCTGGTTGTAAAACTCCTCGATGGGACAAAGTCTAGCCTCGTGCACTTCCCCGCAAGTCCTGCAGGTGAACAAACAGTGTTCCGCTGGATGCTCCTTTCTTTTGCACTTCTTGCAGGTCAGCCGCTTCCAGTAGCTCCGATCGTCATGCTTGATGGACTCACAGTAGGTACAGTTCCGTCTGGGGTAATCCTGGTCAGCTCGAGCCGGAAAACGCTTCTGCTGGCTGGACCCAGATGGCAGCCTGGGTTGCTGACTGACTTCCGCCGAGAGCAGATACCGGTACTGCTCCTCCTCGGATTCGCCCCCAGACCGCTGGTACTCCTCTTCCGAACTAGTCACATCCGACTCTCGGGCAACCATGCGAACGCGGCTCGGGCCGTCCAGATGGATGGCGGCCGGCTTCCTTGATCGGGTTAAAACGTGACTTGTACCTGCCTGCTCCAACTGATGCCTTGGGGCCTCGCTTCTTCGCTCTTTGATAAGTACGCAGCGTCAGCTTCGGCTCCGTAGTATTCTTTAATCGCAGTAACGCCAAGCTGGTCCGCCAGCTCCCGATCGTCCAACGTGCTGATGAAATGCTCCACATGTTCCCGGGCAGCTTCCGACCGGCTGGCATCTTCTTTAACCGGTATGTTCTCCCTCATGCCAGCGACATTTAGACGATGGAGGTATTCCAGAGGGGTCTCATCTGCCCGCTTCTTGGTCTGGAAATACAGGCGCGCTACCGACATCCCGATCCGCAGTATTGCTCTCCAAAAGCTTCAACCAGCTCCCTCCAATCGTCTCGGACTTCCCGGCTGAGCTGCTGGATCCAGTTTTTAGCCGGACTCTTCATCAAGTCTCCGAAAATCAGGCACTTCTCATAGTCCGGGGTACGGTCTCTAAGGAATTGCGACTTGTCTTGCTCAGCCATCCTCGGGCATGGTCATCATCCATGTCCCGTCCAGTGAAATCCTTCAACTCGGACATGGCTGACATTCGAACACTGGTTATCGCCCCTGATTCCGGATCGAGCGCTTGGGCTGAGGCCATATTGGCTCGGCAGCTATCCCCAGATCCAGGTCATCCGGATCATAGTGGCACCTGGCTGACTTGATTGATTCCATATCCACGTCGCTGAGAGACAGCTTCCTATTCGCTGGCCGTCCAGGTCGACGACTTGGCCGGCGACTTGGCGGGACGGCACGGGGCTCACTCTGCATGGACCGCACTGACTTCATGTCTTCATCGATCGGCTCCCGCGCATAATACTGGGCTGGCTCGGGCACCCGACTCCCACGATGAGCCGGCTGGTCCGGTGATCCCGGACTGCCGCGGCTGGCACTACCCCGACGCTGTTCCTCCAAGCATCGTTTCATCATCGCCGAAAACATGCTCTGAAGGTGATCCGGCACTTGAGGGCTAGCTTGAGGATCCACTTGAGGTGTGACTTGGGGGGGCAGCTGGGCTGCCGGCTCGGGACTCCTTCTTAATCCGCATATCCACGTCTTCGTCTTTTGGCTCTGGATCCGCCGTTGCCGTCTGAAGTACGAAATTTCCGTTCTGGAACAACAGGGTGACGAGCTAAAAGCAAATGTAAACATGGACGCACTTGCAGAATACAAGCAGAAGGAAGAGGAGTACAAAGCCCGCATCGTGGAGTTGGAAGAAGCCACCAAACTTCGTGATGCGAAGCGTCACGAGTACGATGAGCTGCGCCGCAAGCGACTGGAGGAATTTATGCCGGGTCTGGACGCTGTGCTGACTGGCTTTCTTCCGCTCGGGCGTATCTGGATCGTCATATCCTCCAAACCTCATGGCGTTGCCACACGCGCTACTCCCCTTTGGGCCAAGCGTCATGCGGGTAATGCCGACAAAGGATAGCAACAGTGGCCGTGAAATGTGGACGGCGTCCAAAGTTTTTTTTGTTTTCGTGTCCATTTTCAAAATTTCATGGTCAAATATTTGATGCCATCTGTATTATTGTTATATCGTAGTCTATTTAGTCTTAACTATTAGCTACAATATTTTCATCCAAGGAGGTTGGTGACTCAGGATCTAGATTAACTGCTCGTAGATAGTTGATGATAATGCGTCCATCTTGTCCCTTAGAAACATTCACCCCCTTTAGTTTCTTTATATGCTCGCTCACTCGCTCGCTTACATTTTCCTTTTCCGTAGTACTCGCTGGCACCACCGGATTTCTCCTTCCTTGGTCTTCTGCCAAATCCTTCATCCGCTCGTGGCACTTACTGTCATATGCCCTTTCTCGCATTCGCATTCCTGTCATCATTGACTTCGGTTGAGGTGTCGCGAATGATGTTGTCGTCCGAGTCTGCTCCTTAGTCCTGTTCCATACAAATCCTAAGTGTTTTCCTGTCGTCGACTGTACTTTTCCAGCCCGATCCCCCATAGCCCTTGTTTGATCTTTTTCATGTTCCTCGCATCCTTTAGCTCCATGTCCTTTGAGCTCTTGAGATACTGTCGTTCTTGCTCCTTCTCTTTGCCGTAAGGACGTGGCGTTCCTCCACTGTTAGCAATTTCAAATTGCATAATATAGCCTATGCGTGGTGACCCCGCAGGCACTTCCACACCTCTTATCATTCCACTCTGTGTAGCAACGGTAAAGACCTGGTAAAGCCTAGGTTTAGTGGCGCCGCAGGCACATCCTCGTCCCCTTTAATTCTACCCCGTAGCGTTCTTCCTTGTGTTTCTTCCTCTTCAGCAATGTTAAATTGCAACTTTAAGCCTAGGTGTGATGGCCCCGCAGGCGCTACCTCACACCCTATTGTTCCTCCGGTATTAGCAATATTTAATTGCATAGTTGGTCCTAGGTGTGGTGGCCTGCAGGCTCTTCCACACCCCCAAGCGTTCCTCCTGGTTTGCAACGTCTACCGGTTTTAATCCTGGGTGAGGTGGTCCCACAGGTAGTTGTTGCCGCCACCACCTCACCGTTGTCGAGGAAACTGGCTCTACGTGAGCCCAGCCCTGTGTATCCTGAGCTGAGTCCACCGCCGCGCTTGTAGCTGCGGACGGTGAACTCACTAGCCCAAGTCGGCATGTGCATCTGTCTGGGGGGGGCTTGCCCCGTGCCCAGGCCGTTCGTCCGCGTAAGTCCGTCGCTCCTCACATCCTTGTTGGGTGAGGACTTGCCGGCAAATTTGAAACTGCCATCTGCTGAAGTATAACTTACATGGGGGCACACCCCTATATATTGAGGGATCTTAGTAGTAGTAAAATATAGTCTAATTAGTCTTAACCATATAGTCTAATTAGTCTTAACCGTCTTAACCATATAGTTTAACTAGTATAGGGGTCCCCGTGGTTTCACGGTGGCTGTGTGTGTACTCAACCGAATTCCTGTACAATAACTTTGACGTAAACAGCACTATAAGAGTCCAACAAGAAGAGAACAAAGAGAAAG
>MIQA02023863.1:0-14910 GCA_001887855.2 Sclerospora graminicola
ATGTAATTCGCCAAAAAGACTGAAGAAGAATGCTCGTATTTGGCTGTTTTTCCTGAGTAGAATGAGCTTTTTTAGTCATTTCTTTTCTAACCCACGGTCTCTGTGGTCGGCACAAGAACGACAGCACACAAATACTAGCTAAGAGATAACAAATAAAAGGAATAAGTCGTCTAGATGGAAAAGAATCACAGAATGTTTAAAAAGCGAGTTGGGTCTTAGAAGTTTACTCAAATCTGTAGACATTATTCACTATAAAATTATATTGTGCTCTGGCTTTTGGTGACCAGTTCGAGGACCTCACCACGAACGGTACAGGGAGGATATATTTTAATTGGTCAGCTCCATCACCCAACCTTCCATTCTACCTCCATTCGTGAGAACCACTATTGTATAAACAATGACGTCATTAAGAATACACATCAGAATGCAGACTAGATAGACAATGACGTCACAGTATGACGCGATTAGATGACGTCACAGTATGACGTCATTAGATGACGTCACTGTAAGGCTTCTAGAACGATATGCTTAGAGGTAGCTAAGAGTAGCGAACTAAGGACCTAACCTTTCAGTTTTAAATATACCAAGTAAAGCTCAAGTCTCCACACCAGTAAACATCCAAAATTCTCTTATCCGATAAGTTTACAATCTTTTGCGGTCAGTGTTTAAAACAATATTGTTGCAGTGGTTGTCTGAAACCCGCTTGTGGCAGCGTTGGTCCACCATGAATTTTGAATCTTGGTTGTGGAGGGACCCTGAAATCGACAGGTGGTGGAATTGGTCCTGCGTGGTTTCCATTGGGTTCTTTCCAATGTTTGTTTTGGTATAGTTTCTTTACGGGCGTACTCTTAAAAATACGATTCGTATCCGCCTCATTTATTTATTGAAACAATACTCATCCATGTTGATTCAAGCTATCCAATCTTTCCGTTTGCTCTGCGAGTCCTGGGACTAACTTTAAAATTTCTGCTCCTTCAGCACCCAAACCTGTACATTTTCTTCCTCATGACTTTCATTGTCAGCGACATTGTGGTCTTTTGGGCTCATAACCTGTTGATTTACCCACCTTGCGATAGGAATTTAGCTTTTAGCCGATAGAAGTCGATAGTCCTCAAAAAAGTTTCGTGAATTAACTTGCACTTGATGTTGAATATTATATCAAGGTATAACAGGCAACGTAAGCTACCAAGTCAAACGTAATCGTAGAGGTCGGATACAGGGACTTAGTTCAATAAATGTGTATGAAGAAGTGATTAAGTTGCTAGCTTTTTAATATGCATGCAAAGTGTCGAAGTGCACTAGATAACGTACGAGTAGTTTTCTAAACTTACCATAATGAAGTCGGTTATTGTCTGAATTCAATATCCAAATATAGCGATGTACCGTAAATGTATTAAAAGCTTGTATACATAGCAATACCAGCCAGCAATCTATTATAAATCAAAATACATAAGGAGCATATATGAATTCGTTCTTCCAATTATTTTTCTCTGCAGAACCAAATGCAGTTGAACAACATCTAAGTTCAATTTAAAAAAAAGCATAGTTAGGCTTGCTCCAAAAGCAGATTTATCTCTAAAAAAATCCTAATCCAAATAGAAACTATCTTGCTACAATCTTGCTTCATAATTGACGAGAATACTGATGATAGCCAAAATTGATTTAGCAGGGCCCAAAATCCATAGTAATTTAGGAATAACAAAACTTTGCCGCCATATGAGAAGCGGTTTGGCTGTCCTTTAGAGGATTGCGGTTCATAAGTTACAATAAAATGTCTAAAGGTAGTTACAATTAGGTATATCGGAAAGAGCAGAAGCTTTGGCTTAATAACGTGCCTTAATTGATTACTTGACAGCCCTCGCAGCTCTGCATTTTTGGTGACTACACCCCTTAAGTCTATCATTTAAATGCCTGATTAGCACCAATAAATGGTCAATGCAAAGAAGATACAGTATTGTCAGCTTTATCGCTGCACTCCCTTTTGCTGCAACGGACCTGTTGTGGGAGATGTTATTCGGACCCCCCCCTACAGGATATTCGGACCCCCCCCTGTACCGTAAGACAGGTACGATGTACCTCAATGAATAAAGCCATACCTAGGATAAGTCTCACGGTGCGATGACATTTATTAATAACGTTACTATTACCGTACCTAAATACATGTAAGAGGATCTATGAAGAAGTTGCAGACGGTCAACCGCGCCATCCCCCTCCGCCCTCCGTACAGCCACTATCAAAGGTATGTTTATCTTCTATTCTGTTTTCTTCTTTTTATTATATTGTGACTGGGAATGATGCGTATTTTTCTTAGTGGTGCGACTGTATAAGTTTTGTACTTTTGATAGAGTTGTCAGCCACACAAACCCCGACCACCACAATAATGGCAGCAAACAACAAAGCACGAATTACTACATCAAGCCATACTCGTTTTGCATGTACTCCCTCAAGATGAAGCCGAGATCCACAATATGATGCGCGTGAACGCCCCAGTGCCGATTGGTTTACACAGGAGATTCCTGCGTCTGCGCAATCGCCCATGATACGCGCATTCAAGCAATCGCACTACGATCTGCAAACCGTAACCGATCGCGCTGACGTCGACACCGTCACGTATCTCTTACCGTTCGATAAGGTTATAGAGTCGGAGCGTATGAGCTGTTTTATATCGGGCGCTGCCATTTCTGCAATTTAGCAAATTTCTCTTGTTGGAGCTCATTACTACCGGTAGTGCGCTGTTGTTGCTATCAATCGAATCGCGGTTCGGTGATTGTAATTCACTTTTTACGTCTCCAAGCATTTGTGTTTTGTAATTACTTATTACGACTTCTTATAATACACACCTGGTCTGGACGGTACATTGTACCTGTCTAAGGGTACAGGGGGGTCCGAATATCCTGTAAGGGGGGTCCGTAACATCTCCCACCTGTTGTGCGCTCGTCACAGATATTTCTTCATTCTTTACGGTACGCTGTACCTACTGTATGGTACAGGTGTGTGCAAGGCCTTTTTATAATTATGTAGGTTAAGTAGCATAGAGCACTTACGTACTTCTTCGGGAGTCCAATCTAGCTAACAGTAATTCAGAACTAAGCGAGAGTCACCACCAATCAGGGCTTTTCCATATTGAGAATAAACTTTGAAGTCGGACGAGCTTGTCATGTTGCTACCTATAGTTTAAACAATTGCGTCCGGACAATCTGGATATCTTAATTGTAACAGAAAAATCGTGTTAGTGTTCCGAATACGGACCTTTTTTAAAAAGGATTGATGATAGACTGCCAAGGAATAATAACTTCTGTAACGCCGAGTCAGTTTTTGACCAGCACGCAAGTAGTAATGCGCAGGCTAGTCGCAGCTCTAGAGGCTACCTAAATCTATATTGGTACAATTTTATTGCCAGAGTTATCAAAGATCTATACAAGTTGAAAAGGTGTTCAAAAATATAATGGTTATGTATCAGCTAAGCTTGACCTGCATCAATTTTTCTTTCGATCTCTTCTAATTCAGCAAGGCGTCTTCAGAAGCATTGATATTAGCGGGATCGAGGTGCAGGAAGCCCCCGCCAAATATAGCTGCTCTGCTTATGACTTCATCCTTTACGGTACGATGTACCTACTTTATGGTACAGGGTTATGCACGTGGCAAAAAGGGGGTGTGCACCTACTACCGCAAAATACGGATAGATGCAACAAAGATACAACACTAGCCACTTTACTATTGAACATTATTAGCCAATTAATTCTCTGCGATCGATTCTTTTAATTCCGAAACCTGCGAAATTTAGTAGTAGTAGTAAAATGTAGTCTAATTAGTTATGTTAACTATTAGCTACTATGAACTTATAAAATCTAGTATGTAATCTGGGTTCAGATTCCATGGTCGATTTATCGGTGCTTACCGCGGCGATGTGCTCCTGTTGAATACTATGGAAGTTTTGATCCGGTGCTGGGGTTATATCGAAAAAGCACTTTACACTGATCTTCAGTCGGATCCCCGCTTCCCTAGTGTCAACCAGTCGAGATTCACACTCCGCCACTGCTTCAACTTGCGTTCTACATTGGTGCCACAGAAATTCTTGGTGATCAAAGGCCGACTTGATTTGGCCTTGAAATACCACTTGATTTCTTAAGTGCCACATCCATGATGTCGCGATTCCACAGACACCATTCCATATTCTCTCGAAAACGGAATGATAGGTATCGTTAAACCACCCATATTTATCCATCATTGCCCGCTTCAAACTGTCTCCAACCGGTGGCGCTTGACGTGTCACTATGGCTTCTTGAAAACTTTGTAATTGAGCGTCTGATATGGCTACTCCTTCCCAATGTTGTACTAACCGCCGCCAGAAGTCCTTAGCCCTTGCACATTTCCAAAAGATGTGTTCCACCCCTCCATGACCACTCGAACATCTATCATCGAGTAGGCATTTTTGGACTCCTTGATTTCTCGTATGAAATGTGTTGAGCTGCATCGTTGCCATTCGGAACTGTACACAAACTTGATAATTGGTCAACATATTATCATGTTTCCAAAGGTGTGCTGGTTCAGCATCCTGAATCTTCGCCCACCATTCACTCTCGGCACATTTCCTTTTCCACTTCTCCACAATTATAGGAAGCTGTGAGGCCACTCCGTGTTGGTACATGATCCGAAAGGACCTTCGTAATTTGGGCCATACCTTCCAGGTCTGAGCGGTGTCATCAACCTTCCATCCCATTAGGTGGGTGGCTGGGTGCGGTAGAAACACTACCGTCATTTCATTCAACTCCTGCTCATATGCTTTTTCCTCCAAATCACATCTAGTCAATTTCCAGCGAATTCCATCTGCCTGTTGGTTTGCAACCACCTGCTCACTATTATTACTACCTTCTCCAAGTAGCCGTCCCGGTGCAACCCGTTTCCATGTGAACTTCTCTAATATTGGCGGTCCTATAGTCATGTTGATTTGAGGTTCTTCCCCAATATAATGTCCGATGTCTACTCGCGGTGATGCTAGAATTAACGCACATAACCATCTTCCAGTTTTTGCTCTCGTATGCGCCTTTCCATCAACTCCCTGAACCTGCCACATATACGAGTCATGGGTTAGTCTAAGTATTCTTAGCGATTTGATCGACACGAGCGGGATCCTGTCATATTTTCTCGCTCCTAGCTCTCTCGCTCGTTCCTCCCGTATCAAGGGATTGAGAGCCCAACAATACGTCCCCCAGAAAGGCCCCATATGACTCGGTAATATCCCATGCCAAGCATACCTATCGATGTCCAGACTAATGACAAACTGCTCACCAGGTGTCAACTGGCCTCCTTTACTTCCAATTCGTGACTCCATTTCTGTTACCACTTTAGGCAGCGTCGAAGTTGCATAATCTTCCAGTCTCATGCTCTCTCGTCTCCTTGGTCCTAACCATTCCATGATATCCCTTTTGAGACTACGCACCCCGCGAGGTTCGACACTTCGTCCTGCTTGACATACTGTGTATCCTTTTACCGGAGTGAGTGTATACTCTATCCCTCTGTCTGGGATGATCCCCACGAGGTTAAGCCACGTTTGCTGATAGTAATCCGGCGATGCTAATAACCACTGACAGGCCAACTTTAATCTTTGAACCTTTAACGCAACTGGTATCGAAATAAGCCCAACCCCTCCGACTGCATGGGGTGTAAAAAGTAGTGTGGGCGAAATCTTATGTCTACCACGTTCAGTTCGCGTGCACTTACTCCATATGAATGCTTTTTGTAGGTTCACTAATTCTTGGAGGACTGGTGTTGGTATCTCAAACATTCTGGCTGTGAATAGTATTGAGGGTATTGCAATCACATTGAATAATTGCACCCTTTCCATCACCGAAGTGCCGCAGGTCGTTGCTATCACTAACCGACGCTGCACACACTTTAGCCGTATGGCCCAGTTTACCGATCGTAAGTCTGTCCATCCAAATTGATACCCTAAATATCTTACTGTTTCTCCTTCCGGTAATACCGGTACACCGTACCATTTCTGTGGGACGTAATTTGAGTGAAGGAACACAAATTTGCTTTTGTCCGGTTGGATTTTTAAACCTGACAAATCTCCAAATCGCCTCACCACGGCTAACACCTTCGGTGTCTGCTCCGCATGTTGAATAAACACCGTTGAGTCGTCTACGAAAGCTGAGAACTTATGCTGGAACGAGGTCAATCCCTGTAGAGGTTGAATGCCCTGAAACCCCGTCTCCTTTTTCAGGGCTAACGCCAGTGGTTCGACCGCTAAGATGAAGAGTAACGGTGCTAAGGGACACCCCTGCCTGATACCGGATTTTACGTGAATGGCGTGTGAAAGTTGATTGTTAACTAGAAATTCTGCTGACGTTCCACTATGTAACCGATCCATTAATGCCACAAATCCAGGTGAAAAACCAAATAAACGTAATACTGCAAAGAGATATTTCCTATCCACTGTGTCGTACGCTTTACTGAAGTCTAAAAACATAACCCCCGCGCTTTCCGCCGCTGATACGTTATGCACCTTCCTGTATTTCTTGAACACTGCCTTCATCAGAAGTACTGCTTTATCCATTCTACGGCCTGAGACAAATCCTTGTTGCGTGTCACCGATCAGGTGACCCAAAAAGTTCTGTAATCGGCGTGCTAAAATTTTTGCAAATAATTTGTAACTCGTCGTTAAGAGTGAGATTGGCCGGTAATCAAGAGCATTACTTGAGTCGCCTTTCTTCCTCAGTGGAATTACAATCGCTTTCAAAAATGACTTGGGAGGATCTGCTCCCTTTAGGATCGAATTAAACACTGCTGTCAACGGCTCCAACAGAATGGGGGAGAAATCCTTATAAAAATCATTTCCGATTCCGTCTTGCCCTGCTGCCTTCCGTCTCTCAATATGCTTAATAGCCCATTCCACATCCGTAACATCTATCGCGGCCATCAATTCCAAGTTTTGTTTATCCGAGACTTTATTCCCAGTTGGTATGGTCATAAACTCAGTCAAATAGCCATTCATTTGGTGACTACTCACCGTTCTATGACTGTGACTCAAGATCGGTTTCCATGTTTCTGCAAACTTATTAGGTATCGACAAATCTTCTGCAAATACTTGTCCCGGTAAGGCCTCTATGGTCGTGACCGTTTGGTCCTTCTCCCATACCGAAGCCCTTTTGAAAAGCCATCTGATATCTGCTGCTGACCGATGTAATCGATATCCTCTCCTGGTCATCCTTTCTGTGTGTAGTGTTTCCTCTATAGCATGAATCAAATTCTTTCTCGATGAAGCGCATTCACTCACTGATCGTCTTAATTGGTGGACACGCTTCTTTCGACGCCTGGCTAGTGATCTTCGTACTTTGTAGAGGGCTGTTTTACAACTATCCAGCCAATTGTCCCATTGCAATTGTGCGTACTGGCACGTCTGTTGAGTCGCTAATTCATGTTCTATTTTCTCTCTTATCTCGTCTTTCTGGGACCCTGGAAATGGATAGTAACTTCGTCTCGTCCAGTTGTGATCTCTAGGCTGTTCCGGGTTCTTCAAATAAAGACTCACTTGGTTATGATCTGATTGAATCGGGGGGGGCACGACTGCAACCCAATTAACCCATTTTTTCCATATCCCAGAAACGTAAAACCGATCGATCCGACTTGCCTGGTTTCCCCGCCAATATGTGAAATGTTCATGTGGATCAATGTGTAAGTCTTCGAACGGTGACACCATTAGGGTTCTGGCATCCCACAATTCCCATTCGTGAAGTAGTCTCCGTAATGCTTCGCATTCCGGCCGTGTGGCTCTTACCCCACCCAGTCTATCCAATACCGGATTATCGACGCAATTGAAGTCTCCACCCATGATACACAGTCCGGGTTTCTTAATAAATACTTGTCGCACTCCATTATAGAAGCGATCCCGTTTTTTTGCGTCACTTGACGGCCCATAGATATTCAGGATAATTGTTTCATTCCATTTGAGTATCAGTAGTCGATTGGACCAGTGCTCTTTCTTCCATGCCATCACATTACATGCAAGTGAAGGAACCAATAGAATCGCCACCCCTCCCCTCTTTTTGGGAAATATACTCCAGTACGAAAGCGTTTTATACCGGTCTCCTTCTCCCCACAATAATGCCCAGTGTCTAGCCAACTGTTTCCATTCATCCGCTGTGGACACATGCGTTTCTTGCAACATAATAAACTGTGCCGGATGATCTGGGTATCCTCTCCTCCATACTGACATCCACGCAATTACATCTTTCAACGCAAAGCCTCGCACATTTTGACTTATAAATGTATGCGAGATGTGTCTTTTATCACTCCCGTCTTGCTTCGTCTCAGACTTATATTCCATATCCTGTAATAAATGAAATTTGGTAAATATGTCCAGTGAATTAAGATTAAAGTAGGAATGATTGTCATGCCTATCCGGTGCGGTGCCCTTAATACTGGTCGGGCCCGCTAGGGCCCGACTCATTCAACAAGTCTTCATCACCATTCGTTATTTGTAAAGGTTGTCGCGCGTGAAAGTAACAATACACTTCCCTCCAGGCTTCCGGTTTCCCTTTCTCCAACCCCTCGATAGTTGTCGCATACAGTGGTCGTCGTCGTACCAATTCCAAATGTCGTTGCAACAACGTTAGAATTGTATCTGTTGGTGTATAATCCGCTCCAACCAATGCCGCGATCTGTTCTGCGAATAAGTGGGCACAGAGCATTCCTGCTGCGAGATGAGGTACCTTCCGAGGCGCTAATAGCTGCAGTATTTCGTTCCCCCCATATCCAATCTTTCGAAGCCGTGTCCATTCCTGTGAGCTGTTTAGGATTGCTGTACGTTGTCCGGACCCAATCATCACCAAAAATCGATGTTCCCATGCCTCAAACCATGCTGGTTGGATATCAGCCAGGCCTTCTCGCTTGCCCGCTTCAATTACCGCTAACCAGCACTGTTCTCGCCAGTGCTTCGTCAGTTCTACGAGGACACTTGAATGAACACTATCCAAAATGTAATGTGCCTCAGGCACATCCTTTATCATATGTAATAACCGGTTCGAGTCTGCTTGGGCTGCTTTAATCCATAAAGTCTTGGTGGAACTCACTAAAGGAAACGGTATTCCAGTTTGCTCCTCCCATTGGGGAAGCAATGTATGCCACGCAGTTTTAAATTCATCAATAGTTAACGTATCCATCACCACATCAGGATTTTCATCTTCATAGTCATCCATCAGTTCCCGCGCAACTAATTGGCCCTCATTAGTTTCTGCTTTTTCTTCGGGAAAATCTCGGCGGCAGACCCGTTTCGTTGTTGGACAGCCAGCCCCATCCGAATCAACCACGTCTTGGGAATTAATAGAGCCTTCAGACGGCTTATATTCCGAGCTGGAAGGCGACCCATCCGAAAGAAGTAGACACTCCTTCTCTGGCTGTATATCTTGCCAGACTTTCTCGACCCACTGGTTCAAAATGGGTTCCGATATTTGGTACTTCTGAAGGAAAAATTTGCGTACTTCTGGATCCTTCAAGTCCGCCTCCAATAAGCTTTCTTGTTCTGGCAGTGACAGCTTTCCCACTGTCTCGGTGAGAAAGTGAAGAAGTTCACACATCCGGGGATCCTTCGTCAGAATTATTTCCGTAATTTCACATTTGAGTCCATGGTGAATCGTCGGACCTTGTAAACGTTGAAGCAGGTCTTCAAAATCCCCATCCCAATCATCGGGATCCCACGGCGATTGATAGCATGTTACTGATGTAGAATCATTTCCACTGTCCTCTAAATCGGCTGATTCGTTGCCGTCTCCTGTTCCACTGGGCGAATCTAAATTTGCCTGCTGTTGTGATGTCGAGTGATGCTCGTCATCAAAATCTTCCTCGTCACTACTGCGCTCCATGGATACATCTTCTTCCTGAAGCTTGCGGCGTCCTAGTAAGATGGCAGAGTAATGTTGACCCCCATACCTCAATATAAGGGGTCGTTTCCGCTCTTTCTCTTCTGACTCCGACAATGCTAAAAACACTCGCATCTTGGCATAGAAGTCCTTCACCATCATCGGGTATTCTCCACTCATTTGATAGGACTTCGCTTGGAATCTCCTGGTTTCTGGAGTATAATATTGCACACCAGGAAATTTCTCACTCGGTGGATGACTTAATACGAAAATGTCACGCTGCAATAGAGTACTAACAGTCTTGAGGGTGTCGGTACTACCCCACACATTTCGGGGTATGATCTCCGAGATCCCAGACTCACTTTCCGAAAATTCCTGCAGATACGTCATGAATCGTTTCTTGGATTCTTTAGGGGAAATCCGCCGATAACCCCTTCCCAGCTCAATCAGCGTTGGTTTCCGAGTCCCGGGAGGAAATTTGATATCAAAATCCATCAGCGCCCTCGCTAAGCACCCTTCTTTTAGGTGCCTCGTCATGTCCTCCAGTAACGGTGCTTTATCAACCAATTCTTTTGAACTAGCCAGTGCCTGACAAACTGCAAACATCTGGCAATTACCAGTCGCAGGTGTCGGCACTGACTCGAGATCTAACAATCGAATGACTTCGGGTATAGTGGTTAAGTCATCTTGCCCCACTGAATCGCTGTAGGCTGGTGCCGAATAAACGATCGATCCCTCTGTTTCCTCCACGTCTTTAAGCACTGACTTTAAGTACGTCTTGACCTTACTCTCCTTAGTTAGCAGTTTCGTTGCAGTCATATTCGATAATTCCTCCAATTTACTTGTTGCAATCTCCCCGCGTTTTGGTGAGTCTTCCTCCTTTGAATCACATCCATCATCCGATACAGTACTGTTGTCATTGGTACTTGCTCGCTGATTCGAGGCCTGACTCGCAGTCTGTTCCTTATCAATCGCCATTTTGAGACTGGATGCTGTTGCCCCTTGGGCTACGTTCTGTCCTTCCCCTGACGGTTCACGTCGATTCTTATCTTTACTCGTTTTCTTGCGTCTCACTGTCGTCCACGCCGGAGATGCTTCTGCCTTGGTCAATCCCTTCTCTTCAGTGGTTCGTTTTGTGTCTGCTTGCACGGTTGGTTGCATTTTCTCTCCAGAAGTGGCCTGATCTCCTTTCATCACATGTTCCTGCCCCGGGAGAGAATTATCCACTTCAACTTCCTCTTTACACTCTTCTTCTTGAGTCACTCGCACCGCTTCCACTTGAGCTCTGAGCTCCTCCATACTGCGAAATGTTGGTGCCTGGATCGAAAACTTCTGATACTCTTCCGGAGTTACTTGAATGCACTTCGATTTCATTAGCTCTTCCATGGACGTCTGACACATCCTCATCGGATGTCCCAATTCCCCGCAACGCAAACATTGTCTTCTGCCACCCATGGATGGGTGCTCCACCACCAACATCGTCTGACCCCAGAAAATTCGCCTAATTCCCAAGAGAACCTTCGGGCAGGCATCCGATTCAACAACTAATTCCCATGAGGTAGAAGTATCGGAGTGTGGTCCATTTGTATCCAAGTCGTTCAATTGAAACTCCATTCCCAGTAGCTTTCGTAAGAAGGCAGACAATTTCAGTAGGTCCACTGATCTTGTAATATTCTTGAGTACACACGTGTAGAATCCCTTTTGTCCATACGCTTCTCCGTTGTCATCAACTTGCTTGTCCAATGCTGACCCACTATGTGATTGAACAGCTTGGTGTAGATTTCGAACTTTGTGGTCATACCTATGAAATGGCACAATCTCATTTTCAAACTTCCTAGCCATGTCCCTTGTGAAAAAGTGAAAGTACAAGGCATGACTGGCTCGATCGTAACTGATGTTCTTGACTTGCGTAATCATCTTCCATAGGGCAGCACAACCTGACCCCCGAGTAGACGCCGCAGTGCAAATACTTTCTTGGATGCATTTTGTGCTTAAAAACGCTTCTTTAATCACACTTTCTCCACGTAAATCCATTATCAAACAACCCTCCACTTGTGCCCGAATTGTTTGTACCAACTTCACTTGTTCTTCCGTCTTCATTATTCGACGGATAAATTGCGGCAACTGTCTGGCGATTATCGTGCCTTCCACTAAGCCCTGCACAATTTTCCACTCATCAGGCGTTCCTTCACGTACTTTCATCGGCGCAAATTTCCCGTAATCAGTTTCACAAACTTTTCGTAACTTCTTGATTTCATCTGCTGAGTACACCGTCGTCTTGAACACAAACATCTTCTGCTCAACTGTCTCCTTCTTTTCACATGCGTATAATCCTGCAACTTTCTTCTTCCAACCTGTCAACATAGGTGGTGCAAGTCCTGCCTTCTTTACCTTCGCTTGTCCTATGGATCTCCACAATATGCTCTCCAGCGGCTGCGCCGAACGTTGTGCCAATAAAGCCGCCCCAATTACTTCGTTACGCCACATTTCCCAATCCACTTCGACATCCACAACCATCAGTTCGAAAAGGTCCAACATACGTTCCACTTCAAATTTCTTTAGCTTGGGCAGTCGTTTCGCCACATCGGACAAACGCGTCCCTGGCCCTTTCGCTTTAACGTAAATCTTCGTGAACAACTCTTGCATCAGTTCCAACCATGCGTGTACTCTGGGCATCGTCGTCCGTGCTCCCGTCAACGCCATGTGGAGTGCTGAAGCCATGCCCTTCGGTCCTTGCGGGGCTGCCGCCTCCATAGCCCGGATGCTCTGGTTCCCTGCCCGCCCTTCCTCCTGTACTGGATTTACCGGTGTTACCAATGATTTTTCTTTTGGTAAATCAGGTTTGACATCCGGTATTACCGGTTTTGTACTACTGATCTCAGGAATAGTGGCACTAGTTGAAGCCAGTAATACCGGATGTCCCACCGGTTCTGCTCGTTTCCTCTCAACTTCAAGTGAGCCGGCTGCTTCGCTCGCCGTAGCTTCCTCAGTTATCGGCGCCGCTTCCTTCCCTGCTGTGTCCGCTGTGGGGCTATTCGCCTCTCCCTCTTGTTGCTGATTACTTTCTGACCCCGGGTTGTCTGGGTCCGGGTTTATACCCGGGTCGTCCTTTAGCCCAGGGGCCTCACTCGGTGCTTGCATGGTAGTTCTAAACCCAGATCCTTAGCGTGATCTGGGGCAATGGGTGCAAATTTAGAACTAAACCCTGCGAAATTTACAAAACACGATTGCTGCTCACGAAGTACAGCTAGTAATAAGTTAAGTAGTGTACTTACACGAAGTAATGGTTAACTTTGAGTGAGGGGGAGCACAAAGGGCATTTAACGTATCCACGCACCGCGAGTAGTTGATATTCATTCTAACTCGTAAGTTCATTAACTACTATTTCTTGCATATCTTTTTGTAGTCCAAGTACGACGTGGAGAAGGAAAGTCGGCATGAAAAAGACTCACGTCGATCGTCTCGTGACGCAGTAGAACGCACAGCCGCAGTCGTAGATATTCCTGTCGTCGGCATCGTGATCGTTCACGTTCGCGATCCAAAAGTCGACGACGTTCTCGGCGCTCGTTCGCGTTCGTACTCCCCACGTCGTAGCCATGGAGGTTCTCGACGAGACAAAGAACGTAGCCGCAGTCGGAGTAGGGGGCGCGTGTCCAGAAAGAAGCCCAAAAGCAGAAGTCGATCTCGCTCTGCTCCTCCTCCTAAAGTGGAGAGAGAACGGAGCACTTCGGCTGAGCGCGCGGAACGTGCGAAACAGCGAGAGCTCATGGGATTGACTCGCGATCATCGTACAGTATTGGTTGGACAACTTACCCAGAAAGTTCGCGAGAAGGACTTGGATCGATTCTTTTCAAGGATCGGCAAGGTTGAGAGTGTGCTATTGATTCGTGACATGTTTACGAACCGCTCAAAAGGATTTGCGTACGTAGAACTCTCAAATTCGGAATATGTTCCGAAGGTTTTACTGCTGAATAGACAGGTGCCGGATTTCCAGGTGTTTTTTTTTTCGATCATGATCCAAGGCATCCGAAGCCGAGCAAAACTTCGCCACCAAAAAGGACTATAAATGCTAGTGCAGCAAACTCGGGCTCACTTCTAACTGATGCTTCAGGTGGATGCCTTGCGGGAGCCATTTCTGGAGCTAGTGGCATGTCATCGGCGGCCTTGTCTGCTGCGAGTCGAATTTATTGCGGCTACCTCCACACAAACGTTACAGAAGATGACTTGCGCATCGTCTTTGAGTCATTTGGTATTTTCGATGGCGCAATCTGAAAGAGAAGAAGGCTCATGTCACGCAATCTAACTTAAAGACAGGAGGTCCACACCGCCACTCGGCTTCTATCATTCTGGTATAATAGAAGAAACGAAGACTTAAGGCCAAGACAAAAACTCTCGGGGTAACCCGCATGAGTTCAAGTCTCACAGCTGTCGATAACACAAAAGGAAACCCAACAGGTCAAATACAGATACAAAAGCAAAGCCTCGCTCTCGTACAACTGCTAAAAAACTGTAAAGCAATCCATACTCCCTTCAAGCCAGGATTTTTATTTAGGGGATAAGTCGACTTCGGATGATAGGCAGGAGCTTGTGTTCGTGACACTCTCTCAGCGTGTGCTAGGCGATCCGCTTTACGTGCGGACCCCGATATTTTCGACAAGATCATTGCAATACCTTGTGGTGGTGTCTCAATAGCTAGTAAAGGCAGGTAACGGTTTGGAATATATGTGTTTGCTGGTTTCAACTCCACATTTCAAGATGGTGCGGTGACGCACGTAGAGTTTATGCAGTGTAGTTAAAGTCGCGATATCGCTCTGTCACCAATTTCCATGTTCGATGGTAAGCTGGCTAATGGTGCTCTCTCTGAACGTCTTTTAATTTGAACTGTAATATAGCCGGTGCAGAAGCTAGAAAAATACCCTGTTTTGAGATTTGACAATATTGTCAACATCTTTTCTAAAATGTTTTTTTTTTATCTCTTTAAAGCTTATTTCAACAATGCGGAAAGATACAACACCCCACATTTTTTGTATGAAGGTTCTATATTTTGGTG
>MIQA02023864.1:0-40769 GCA_001887855.2 Sclerospora graminicola
CAGCATCCCACATAAGCTTGTACGCAATGATAGAGGCCCCGCCAGTGGAAATGCGCCTTGATTTTATGATATGTCCGGCCGATGCGCTGATGTCCTCCTCCCAGACTCACGTGATAGCGATGGAGGATATCCGGTTGTAGGGTAGTAGGTACGACCAGCCGAGCGGATTTATCCCTCTCGATTTCGGGCTAGTCAGCATCTCGGTAGAAAAAAAATAACCCGTTTTCATCCACTTCGTAGTCTGGGGCTAGTTTAAAGCATTCTTTAGCTTGTTCGGTGCTCAGTTTATCCACTTCCTCTTTCAGGTATGCCTTGAGATCTACTATTCACTCCTCTTCGTCTTGCGCTTGTAGAATCCGCTTTGCCCGTAACTGTTGCACTATCCCCTCACTCATTGCTTCCGGAGATGGCGAGCCAGCGGCTGAAGAACAGCGCTTTTGCGACCAGGTGACGGCGTTCACCCGGGTTACCTCCTCCATGTTGGCCGGATGGATAAGTTCTGGCAGCCGATTGATCTCTGCCAGATCCGATAACAAACCTGGATCGGAAACCGTGACACCGACTTGGTCGCGGATGGCTAGCGTAGCCAAGTGATCTGCACTCTTATTCCAGACCCGTTTGACATGTAACAATTCATGTTCTGGCCATTTCCGCAGGGCGGACATGACCCGAACGCTCAAAAGTCTCAGCCGGGGCGCCTTGCAAAATCTATTTATCCCGTGATTTTCCAGATCACCAGATTGGAATCACCACATATGATGATCCGCCCCTGCGTCCGACCAGCTAGCAGATCTAGGCAAAGTAACAGTCCTCGGTACTCTGCTTCGTTCACTGTTATGCTAGGCGTGAAATCGGAAGCCGCAGCGACCACTTTCCACTCGGTCAACTTCCACAAAATAGCACTGTAGGCCCCTACTCCATTCTTTACACTTGACGACCCGTCAAAACTCAGAACCATTAGTTCTTCCGTGGGTCCCACTGTTGTTGGTGGTAATATGATGGATTGTAGCGGCTGTTTCCGAGGCGCTATGGCTATCAGCGCTTCTTCCACTTCTGCCCTAGGGGTGAAGCTGGTCGCCAACGTGCCCATTACTCCTCTTCTCCTTTAGTACACTTGATTACTTTGAGAGACTACTGCGACAGCAGAGCAGCCCATCTACCTAGCCGGCCGTCAATTCCATTTGTCGTCAGAAGCCATGACAGGGTCGATCGTCTAGATTGCACAATGAAAGGCCGGGACACCAGCATAGTGTAGCACACATCCAGGATCCGCAATAAAGCCAAAACCTCTTTATCCACTAGCCCATAGTTAACTTCATTAGCCTTCAGAGTCTGGCTGGTGAACGTCACGGGACAATACACTCCGTCATGATCCTGCACAAGGGCAGCCGGGTTAGCCCACTTGTTAGCATAGATGAGGACCACAGGGACCTTATTAATATCGAAATGATCCAGGAGTGATCGCCATCTTTGCTTTCAACATGCCAAAGGCTACCATCGCCCGTGTCATGTGATCATCCCGACCGGCCGGCCAGGAATTGGGCAGCCGGCTGCCTGTCTGGATAGACAAGGGCGGCACCTCATTGGCCGGAATGGTTGACGAGGGCGGCATCTCATTGGCCGGAATAGCTGACAAGGGCAGCGTCTCATTGGCCGAAATATTTGACCCGGGCGGCATCTCATTGGTGGAGAAAGTCAATCCGGGCGGTATACCATTGGCCGATATTGCTGACTCGGTTCGCACGTCCCCTTGCCTATCCTGCCCTCTCAGCTTTTGGTAATCAACCTCCCGTAATTCATACAAAATCGCAGCATAGACCGCGAAATCCTCAATGAGCCGACTGTAGTAATTCAGGCTACCCAAAAAAGATTGCTTGGCTTTTAGAGACCGCAGGAAAGGCAGATTACTCAAGGACTCCAAATACTTCGGATTAGCTTCCAATCCGGCAATCGAAACCTGATGACCCAAATAGGTCACCTTAGTTTTTCAAAAACTCTTCACCACACTAATCGAAAAGTTCCACTTTTCAACACGTAATCATCAATTTTTCCACTTTTTCACACAGTAAATCCCAAATAGTAGCCGTCACGAGAATGTCAACGATGTAAGGCCGCCGCCCCAAAACTAATGGTTTTGGGTCGGGGTCCGGGTCACCTCCGGCAAACACGTCACCGACCAGAGACGGATCTTGATCCGCCTTGATCTTGAAGTGTCCATACAACGCTTTATCTATCAGCCGTTGGTAAATCTGCGAAGCATTCTTTAGGCCGAACGGCATCCGGTTCACTCGAACAACCCGAAGGGCGTCACAAACGCAGATATCTCCGTGCACGATTGGGTAATAGAGACCACTCAGAATCCACTGGACATGTCCAATGAGCAATACCACAAAACTTCAGCAGGTCGTTGATCAACGGATCGGGTAAACCATTACCTTAGTCAGCCGGTCCACCAGCCGGTAGTCAATACACAGCCTTATATCCTCCCCATTCTTCTTAATAATGATTTCAATGGGCGAAGCCCATGGTGAGGTGGACGGCTAAATTATCTTGGTGGCCAGCAATCGCTTGATAAGTTCCGACAGCTTTTCCCGTTACTGGGGGGGGCGACTCTCCGGCATCTTTGTGCAACCGGCTTGGCGTTTCCCACAACGATGTCGCATACCGCCCCATGGGCGGCTGGAGGCAGTGCGTTTCCTGGGCCGATCAGCAGATGCTTTCTTTTCCATATGATATTCTTTAGCCTGCTGATCTCTTCCGGGGTGTTCACATCCGGGTTTCCCACTTGTAGATCGTCAAAAGTAACCGCCGGTGGGCAGGGGGTTAGCTCAGGTAGCACCACCATCTGATCCTCCATGCCTTCAACATATAGCTCTCCCCCTTCATGGATGCAGACTTGGTCAGCTTCGACTAATTCCGGATCCGGGTCGGCCGGATCGGTCGGTTCGCCTTCGGCTATTTCCGAATTCTGATCGGCCGGCTGTGTAATGGTGTGCCATTACATAAGTGATATTTAAGTAGAAATATCACACTTCAATTTCAGACTTAATGTCTGAAATGTGAATATTGGATTATAAGTTGTTATAATCCACTTTGAGAACAGATTCTGATATCATTATCGAATCTAACAAGTAATCTAATGATAGAAATATCATTCAGACCAGCTTTATACTACGTGTTTGTAAGATTAGTTTAGCTTTAATTATAGTTATTAACTCTAACCCACTCATAATATATTCACTCTTAAACTTACCTTCTATCGCACAAGTAGCCTTAAGTATATATTTTAATATATATATACTTAAGTGATCGATTAATTAACGAATTAATTAGTCTTTATTAAAGTTTATCTAAGGTAAACTAAGGAGGACCAAATTTACATTTGGTCCTACTCAAATTGCACGCTTCCTCACTGCAATTTTACAGTGTAAGCCGCGTAACAGTTGCCCTGTTACACCTGGTAGCACTTTGTGGTCCGTCTAAACGACCACTGTTGACGCGTTCCGCTAGTTAACTAGCGGAACGAAGGTTTAAGAGCCGCTGGCTGTCATGGCATCAGCCAGCGATCGTGAGCGTGAGCGTCAGCTCGCGCAAGATTTAGTTAGGGAAAATTTCCCTAACTGGTCACAGAGTTCTGTGACCACTGTGATTGAGATGATTCGGACCATAGGGCCCGAAGTCATCACCCTCCTCCGTGGTAAAACCCCGGAGGATGCCTTAGAGACGGTTACCCGTTTCAAGAGGATGTATGTTGATCCTCAGGTGCGCAACGCAATATTGCGCTCCCAAACATCAGCAGCAACAGCAGCGCCCGCACCTAGTGCGAGCGTTGAAGTGGTAAAGGCGCGGATTCCGCCCTTTACTGGCGAAGGGGGTGAACCCCTTCGTAGGTGGTTCGCAGAGGTGGAAGATGCCCTCTCTGCGCAAAAGATTGTGGACCCGCGTTCACAAGCTTATTTCGCCACCACATGCCTAGGCGGTCGCGCCAGGGCATGGGCGATGAGCCGCAGATCCACTGATGGATCTGCGTTCCTGACGTATCAGGATTTAAAAGCTGAGCTAAAGCTCAACTTCGAAGCTCCAGAAATGGAGCTTAGCTGCCGTGAAGAGTTCATGGAACTCAGGCAGGGCAAGCTGAGCCTACATGCGTACGCTCAGAAAATACAATATTTGTTATCAAATATTGTATACGAGCCGGTGCCTCCTGCCATGCAGGTCACTGGCTTCATGAAGGGACTGAATGACGGTCCCATCAAACAGAGTCTTTATCGGGTTCCCCCAAAGACTCTGAGGGATGCTATCGACCAAAGCATCCGGGAGGAATTCAGCATGCGTTCATCAGCAGCGCATGCTGGGGTTAGTCGAAAAGCGCAAGCGCCTTTCGACTTTAACATGCCGCCAATGCAGCATGTTAATACCAATAACAACTTCCAATCGAGACGAAGTTCACACTTCGTCCCGAGACACCAACACCCGCGCCAGGGCGCGGGCGGAGGAGGTCCAGAACCTATGGACCTATCGGTTGCAGTTGCCTCGACACCGAGGCAACCGAAGAACAAGAAGTTCCTTCGCTGCAATAGATGCGCGAAGATGGGCCATTACGCCCATGAATGCATGGCGCCGCGTCCGGCGCCACGCAGTCAGCGGACTGGACAGTCCGCTGGTAAGCGACATCAACAGGGGCAACCCTCTGTTGATGCAAAAAACTTCAACAACCAGTAAGGGCGGGGCGCCCTACTGGACGGGTTATCTCACATGCCGACATCGGGCATGTGAGGATAATAGCCCCAGACGGGACTATGTCCTGTCAAACGGTGCAGAGGGAAGGGAAACCTCTCATCACCCTGGAGGTTAAGCTGCATGGAAACGATGTCCTCATGCGTGCTCTGTTTGACACAGGAGCGTCAAACAATTTCGTTAGAACTGAGGTTCTAACGTCGTTGAACTTCGTGGAGATTCAATCTCCACGAAGCCTGTTGTCAGTCCGGTTAGCAACAGGTGCAACCGTGACTATACCAAAGCGTGTGATTCGCACACGCTTCGTGTTAAACGAACTGTCGTTCGAGGACGAATACATCGTCCTCGATCTTGACGACAAGTTTGATGTTATCTTGGGCATCCCTTGGATGTCCAAGCATCAACCAGCGATCGACTGGGTTAACCTGTCGATCGACTGCGGCAGTCCCACAGGATCTGACCACCCTGTGAGTAATCCGGATGTATCTAATGATACAACCGCAGAGTCAGACAGTTTGGTGGGCAGCGATGGCACCACCAGGTCTGATCCGACTAGATCAGCGGATGGTACACCCGCTGATCAAAGTCCAGAGGGACATACACACGCAACGAACGAGTCGTTGCGTGTCAGTAATGTGTGCAACACGGGGGAAAAACACCCCCGTGTTGAAGTTACTAGACGGTCGTGGTATAGAGAATTTACAATCGGTGGGAAACACCCACCGTGAAAAGAAAGAAACCGTCACGGAAGTAAATGACTTCCGTGTCGAAAATGAAGAAGTCACGACTGAGAGCAGTCGTAGGTGCATGAATACCATGGTAGACAGTAGTCACCATGAGGAGAATGCCTTGTGCACGAGTGATAATCACCGTGCAACAGATCAGGCAACAGATCAGGCAACAGATCAGACGAGTGCGTCTGATCATGCAGCTGTGTCTGTCGCAGACAGAGACTGGATTACCTACCCAGTCTCTCACACTTGACAACCCTCCGAACTTAAGTTCGGAGGTAATGGTCCTTCCAGGCTGGAGCTGGAAGAAGCTCGTAAAGAACTTGCGCAATGATCATATCGACCAGATCTGCGTCATTGTCGCAACAGATGAGGTTGTGGATATTTGTGAACGAATATCCACTTTACAATTAGAAGGCATTGGGAACGAACTCGTTCCCAATGAAAAGACCAAAGTTCAGCGCTTTGAAGCGCAGAGCTGGGAGTCGCTTAAGGCGACATCCCCGTACTACGAGGTACTTTGGGAATACGCTGACGTATTCCCAGAAGAAGTACCTTGTGAGCTCCCTAAAGATAAGGGAACTAGGCACGAAGTACTGTGTCACGCGGCAGTGGCCATTGCCGCGTGACCAAGTCAAAGCAATCGACGAGTTCTTTGAAACTCGTCGTAAGGCGGGACATGTGCGGGAGTCTACCTCACCGCACTCCAGTCCCACCTTTTGTGTGAAGAAATCCACTGGTGGGTGGAGAATCGTTCATGCTTTTAATAAGCTGAACGCATCCACGGTACCGGCGCAGACGCCGATACCGCGGAAAGATGTCATCATTGATGGCATGAGCGGGAGCCCCGTTTTCAGTGCTCTCGATTTGATGGATGGTTTCTACCAAATCCTCATGCGTGAGAAGGATATCTCTCTCACGGTTGTAAGCACCCCAAGCGGTATACTTTGGGAGTGGCTTGTGATGCCGCAGGGGCTTCAAAATACCCCTGCCACTTTCAATAGATGCGTCACGCATCTATTGCGCCCAATGCGAGAATTCGCACCGAGCTACTTTGACGACGTGTTCATCCATAGTAAGGCTGAACATGGTAAGACTGATGTATATGTTCATAAAGAACATCTACGCCAGGTGTTAGAGCTTATGCGCAAGCACAAGCTCTATGCAAATTTAAAGAAGTGCACCTTTGGTGCACCTGAGATACCCGTTCTTGGCTGCTTTGTAGGCAAGAACGGGGTGCGCCCTGATCCGGAAAAGATCAGGGTGATCGTTGAATGGCCTACGCCAAACAATATCAAGGAACTTCGAAAGTTCCTTGGGTTGGCGACATACTTGCACAAATATTCGTGCAATTAGGCCTGTTTAATTCGACCTCTTTCTCAATTACTTAAGAAAGATGTCGAATGGCACTGGGATGCCCAGTGTCAAGATGCATTTGATGCAGTCAAGCGTAGCTTGACTGAAGCTCCCATCTTGGCAATAGCCGATAACGAGCGACCGTTTCACGTCGTTTGCGACGCGATCGATTTCGCCATCGGCTGCGCCTCGATGCAGCGCGATCACGATGATCGTGATCGCGTGATTTTCTATCAATCGCGTCAGTTGCGCAACTATCCAGTGCATAACAAGGAACTCCTTGCCATTAAATATGCACTGGCAAAGTTTCGGATCTATATCTTAGGAGATAGACCGTTTGTGGTTTACACGGACCATGCGTCGTTACGCACGGCCGTGAATTCACCACACATCTCGCAAAAAATGGCACGTTGGCTGTCATTCTATGCTGAATACAACTTCACGGTTGCATACAAACCGGGAAAGTTGAACATGATAGCGGATGCGCTATCACGACGCCCCGATTACGAGACGAAACCGTCTGTAACGGAGGCAACCAGTGCAAACGCAATACGTTGCACTGCTCTGTCGTCGTCACTCGTACGACAGGTTCGTCAAGCGTACGAAACAGACAAAGAAACTCGTCTGCTGATTGATTACCATAGTAATCAATCTGATCGGAAGCGCGAGGAACTTCCAGAGTTCCTTCGCGCTTGCGTGCATCGTTATCGATTGCACGATGGTCTGTTGCTTTATAGCACAGACCAAGATGATGTTAGTCGCATCGTCGTTCCAAACGACGATGATCTCAAACATCAAATTTTGTTTGAGTACCATGATGCACCGATTTCGGGGCATCAAGGTCGAGAGAAGACGTATGCTTCTCTCGCACGCGATTTCTACTGGCGTATCCAATATAAATGGGTACGCAAGTACGTACGCGTTTGCGCGATATGCCAGCGCGTCAAACCTGCGCACTGTGCGCAGGCTCCCCTCCAATCTCTGCCGGTTCCGACAAAGTGTTGGAAGTCCATTTCCAGGACTTCATCTTTGGTCTTCCGGCTGATCACAGTCAGAAAACAGGAATTGTGGTCTTTGTAGACCGCTTCAGCAAGATGGTTCATCTTGCTGCAGTGTCAGCAAATGTCACCGCTGCGCAAACGGCGCGGATATTCGTTGACACGGTATTCCGTTTACACGGAATGCCGGAAAACATAATCTCGGATCGTGATCCGAGATTCACAGGACGTTTCTGGCAAGAAACGTTCTCTTTGTTGGGCACGCAGTTGAAGATGTCAACTGCGGACCATTCGGAAACGGATGGGCAAACTGAACGCGTTAACCGCGTTCTCGGCGACATGCTGCGTTCATACGCGCATGCCTTCGAGCAGTGGAGTGACTATTTGCCACTCACTGAGTTTGAAATAAATAACTCGGTGCATGCTTCTACTAAGCACACACCGTTCTACGTGAATGCCTTACGGCATCCACGAACCCCGGCTTTACTTGGCGGTACGCCAAATCTAAGTGGAGGAGGGACCCGCTCAAATTTCGAGCGAGTCGATGCGCAAGTTGCAGTTGCAACTTGCGAAGAAACTGATGAGTCTTCTACTGTTACCACAGAAGAAACTCAAGCAGCTTCAGAAACTGAAGCTGCTTACGCGGAATATGTGTCTGCAGCAATGGCTGCAGACAATGAAAACAACCCATCTACTGCTAATAAAGCAGTAGATGAATTCGTATTACAGCGCCAAGCTGTAATACGCTATGTAAAAGATGCACTTGCTTCCGCTTTTGACAAGCAGAAGCAAAATGCAGATAAAAATGGAAGGAAAACACACAAATTCCTTTCAAAAAGGTGAATTAGTTATGTTATCTACAACTAATTTGCCTAGACATGCAATCAGCAACTTTCCTACCCAAAAGTTGCTCCCTAAGTTCATTGGACCTTTCAAGGTCCAAAGCGTTTAGGGAAATCCTATACCTTAGACATTCCCGCGGCCATGCGCCTTCACCGAACGTTTTACGTTGGGAGGCTCAAGCTGTATCGATCGTCTACGTCTTCGGACGAGACGCATCGCCACGGTAAATTCCGTGTTTCTTGAAGTCTCTCAAGAGAGACTTGTAATCGGTCTCCAACCGATTGTGAGAAGTCCGGAGAGTTTCCATCTTCGATCAATCTCGACCAGCAGAAGACCATTCTTCTGCTGCATTGCGAGATGAGCGCTCAAAATGTCGCGAATATCGTCGCGATGAGTACGATACGTCCTCATCGAGTGCGCCATATCGGCGCTCAGGCCGTTACAGTGCCTCTCGAGCTTGCGGAGCTGTGAATCATGCTCAGTAACAACAACGCCGAGGTAATTACCAACCCCCGCCGCCCCTGATTGATAATCAGGGGCATAAGCGGTATATTCTCCAGCGCTTGCTATCGAAGCGCTCGGTTCCCTATAAGAAGGGGCAGCGTACCGAGTACTTGGTACGCTGGTTGGGATATTCCCAAGGGTTTGACTATTGGGAACCGATTGAGGTGCTAAGGGCGGATGCCCCCGACCTCCTGTAGGAATTGAGAAGGAAGCTTCTCCTCAAACTCAAAAGAAGCATCAGCACTAGGTGTTGATGCTGGTGGTACATCAACACTGTAGGTGTTGATGACTGCAAAGCATCGGCACTAGGTGCCGATGCATTAAGAGCATCAATGAGGCTCTTAACAATAGCGGGTACTGAGAAACCTCGGTAACCTCTTAGCTCCTTATCAGTAAGACGAGGAGCTCCCTTGGGACAACAAGGGCACTGCCATGTGAGAAGGAACTCCACAAGAGAGTCCTTCTCTAATGCAAGTAAAATGGATGAACTCTATTTTAACTGAGCGTGAGTGCTTGAAGAAGCGCTCACGGTTTACGTGAATTTTGCTCACGTATTCGTCGGGGCCTTTGTTGTAATTTTCAACAAAGGCATTCCAACTTTGAGTAAGGGCTTCTTTATCGTCCCTATTCTTGCGCGACCCTTTCCGGCTCGTATAATAACGAGCCTAATAGAAAAGGTCGATGAAGTACCGACGTCTATCGTCGGTACTACGATCGATGTGATGATTGCGAAGGTCTTCGCAATCATCAAGCGCCTTAATGTCAAACAACGGGCATTGACACTCGCGCTTGGTGTGCCCACCACTTTCGGGCACAAGTGTCCATGCTGGGGTACTTTGTACGGAACATGGCGTTCCGTACAACATGGTGAATCAGAAGCAGCGTAAGCCGCTTCTGTGCGTTGTTTCTTGGAAGGTGGAGCACCACCTGCTACCTTAAAGTCGTCATCGTCACGACCAGGCAAGAGACGAGGCCATGGAGTTTTACGCTCCTCATACCACCGTTTGACGGAGTTATCGCTGTCGTAATCAACGGCGTCAGACTCCACTTCGCCATCACGCATTTCTAGCGGGCTTATGCTCGCTAGATTCGTTGTCAAAGACGGTGACGTCCTCGCCCTCTTCGGAGTCAGATGAATCTCCGAAGATATCATTGGGCTTCTTCTTAGGCATCAAAGAAGGGATAAGCTGTGGTGTCCCTTCTCATATCGGCTGCCCTTGTTTTCCAAGGGGCGCTCCTTGTCTGACCTCGGAGGAATTGCGGGGGTACAGTAGTTTCTCTGTTCCATCCAAGATTACGAAAGATGTTGCATTAGCGACATCTTACCGTCCTCTTTTAGACACTAATTCTGCAGCGTCTACTACGAGAGACAATGGGTCTCTCGGCTTACTCTTCGACGCTACATTAGTAGCGTCGGCATGCGATGTTGGCACTTCTGCACGTGATGCAGAGGTTGAAGCTGCGTTAGCAGTATCGGTAGCGCCCTTAAGAGCGCCGCCGCGTTTCCCGACCATTTGAATTCTTATGGTCGTTAATGGGTTATACCAGAATATCGTTATGACCATCAAGTTCCACCATTCGATTGGTCAATATTACGTTATATTATTGGCCAACCACCTTGAGTGGGGGTGATGTAATGGGGTGCCATTACATAAGTGATATTTAAGTTGAAATATCACAGTTCAATTTCAGACTTAATGTCTGAAATGCGAATATTGGATTATAAGTTGTTATAATCCACCTTGAGAACAGATTCTGATACAATTATCGAATCTAACAAGTAATCTAATGATAAAGATATCATTCAGACCAGCTTTATACTACATGTTTGTATGATTAGTTTAGATTTAATTATAGTTATTAACTTTAAACCACTCATAATATATTCACCCTTAAACTTACCTTCTTGTAGACACGTGGCCCTTAAGTATATATATATATATGAGAGAGACTATTTAATTAATTAAATAGTCTAGCTAAAGTTTTTCTTAAACTAACTAAGGAGGACCAAATTACATTTGGTCCTAACTAATTGCACGCTGGCTCACTGCAATTTCACAGTGTAAGCCAGTAACAGCTAGCCTGTTAGAAAGCACCACGAGACTAAGGTACAGTGAAGTCAAAAATTGGTCGAATCACCAGCGACTCCTAGTCCACATGCTGAAAGTAAGACTCAAGCAGAGGCAAGTGGTAGCCCGCCACAGCTGATGTGCTGCTATACTCGCCGCGAATGGAAATGTCAAATCCGCCCTGCGCATCTATACGCCTTACAAACTTCCACATAAGCACTTATCTGTCCACGCTAGGTGTCGTGAGTCGTTTGTAGGCGGCACAACTGATTTGCTGATGATGGCGAAAGTAATCTTCTCAATTGAAATGCGACATACTAACGTCATTGCGTGGCGTGGAAAGCTCTCATCAATAAACTGGTGAATGTTGCGCGCTAAATACATGTTCTCATCTAACTTTTTCAATATCTACGGAATCAAAATCATCAGTAAAATTATATCGCACGAGATAAAACAAGCGGTTACATACGCATAATTTGCATCGACGACGATGCATCAGTGCCTGCTGGGTTTCATCGTAGTACATCGCCAATGT
Organism: Sclerospora graminicola; assembly: GCA_001887855.2. Taxonomy (NCBI): domain Eukaryota; phylum Oomycota; class Peronosporomycetes; order Peronosporales; family Peronosporaceae; genus Sclerospora; species Sclerospora graminicola. The sequence goes on from MIQA02023864.1 coordinate 11,774, forward strand.
TTTGTTATAAGTGTGCGCCATATCCTCACCGCCAAAACTCACTTCTGAGTACGCGTGCATGTACATCGACTTGGACTCGCGTTTTGTCTGCCAGTTCATGTAGGTAGCTGCCTCACCGCTCGACTGGTACTCCATCATCTCCATAAATGCCTCGCGAGAGCTCTTCTCCAGGTGAATATTTTACATTTGTCATAGATTGGATGCTTTCCGTCGAAGGCTAACACCACCAAACGTCAGTCAGTCACTTTTTCTGTTTATCTTCGGACCCTAGTCAATGAACTCACCGGCATGGTGTGCTGAATTTTCTCGGCGAAGCGTTGGCGCTTGCGATTCTCACTCAGTAGAAAGGCTTTCTGACGAGAAAGACATTTCGTCAGCTCCATAACCTCGACGTTTTTCTGTATCTTGCTTGAACGCTCGAGAGGCAGGTTCGATTTGTCATGGTTGGCACGAGCCGCAATGCGACTAGCCAGCATATTCTCCAAACGCACGATTCGTTTCGCATCTGTTCATTGTCCGCCTAGCAATGCACGCCGGACGTATTCTTTGTGTATGGTCGTGCGGCTATACTATTTCTACCATTGCTGAGGCCGTCATCGATACCATTTCCACTCAGAAGCGTAAAGCGGAAAACTTCGCTTGCCGGCAATATAACCCAAAATATGGGTTAGAATCATATATTGTTATATTACAGGCGTGTAATATTGGGATATGAAATATCATGATAACCGAAACAACCAAACGAATCCGTCTTTTCGGGAAAATCACGAGTGTGCAGAAAAAAGCAAATATCACGATTTTTGGGGACAGCCAAACCGGCCCTTATAGATTTTTTTATGTAATAGTTCGTATTTTGCCATCAAGCCCCCTCAACCTAGCTACGGTTCAGCAGGGATCCGGACTTAGCACTACTTGCACAGAGGCAAAACCTTAAACCAGTGACTGAGACAGGCCCAGGGCCTGATCCACCAGATAAGGGTGGAAAACCCTCTACGCCCCTACGTACTGAAGAGGAGGTGCCACCACGGACGGATCCGCTGGATAGCAATAACCCCCAACGGTCTGGGAACAATGCGACCGGCAGTTTACACAAACCACCTCTACACCCAGAATCGGACTCAGAACCGGTAATACTGGCTAAAGATCAAAAGAGTTCTAGTGAGTCCAACTCTACGAGCCTACAGTCATTGAACAAAAAACCGGCCTAAAGGGTCAGTTTCAGCTGTAAGCTCAGTAGCGGACATAGTCATTACACTTAAACTAGCGATGGAAAAAGCTAGAAACGCGAAGCCGCGCGTACAGGAGTAAATTCAGCTCATGCATGAATTTTTTTAGCATATTTACATTAAGTCTAAAGGCCCAGTATCGAAGTTTTCTCCAGACGCTCAGAGGCTTCCCAAACTTAAGAAAGAGGAATCCGAGCGACTCCTGGATCTGTTTGAACAGTTAGTCGTAACTCAACGGCTGGAATGGACAGTGTGGATTCAAAGGGTGGTGGGAGTAGCTATTAGTGCTCAACGCTCCAACCACACCATTGAAGGGATTCTAAGGTAATTTCTCGGGAAAGAAGTCGTGCAATCAGCAGGTAAAACCCCTCCGACTCCTATGGTCTCGGCTGCCAAAATTACTGGAGCATCAAGTGATGATGCTACTGATAGCTATCAAAGAAACCATTCCTTAAAAAAAAGGAGGTATATGAGGCTTCGGAAAGTGTGTGGAAAGTGTGTGAGCAGGAGTATAGCGAATATGCTCCAGAAAAACCCAGGCAAGGAACGGATCAGGAATGGAAATCATTCAAGGACTTCTAAAAGGTGTGGTGAAACGACTTGGAAATTAACGGACTAATTGGAAGTAAGCGCACCCACCTAATTGGTGGAAATGTTGGCCCTAGCTGGATGCCCGGACCGGCCGACATGGGACGTAGTCTAGTGGCCACTGGATGTATTCTCTGGAGGCAGAAGGTGGCCAGGCACGGAGTCGAGCCAGATGGGTGTGGTCGAGATGTGGGTAGTTGGGCTAGCGGACCAGGTGAGCCGGATGATCTCAGACAGTGGACGACCAAAGTGCGGATTGTTCGGAAGGTGTATGGGCGGTTGGGTTTCTTAGAGGACGGATGAGGCACCAGGGTCGGTTGTGGAGCTGCCAAGGAAGTGCTAACGCCAGCGGTCAAGTGAGCTTAGATGGATGGCCATCCGGCCGATCCGGCGGGGCTTGGTGTACCGGCTGGGCTGGTACCAGCTGGGTTGGGTGTACCGGCTGGGTTGGAACCAGCTGAGTGTGGTGTACCGTCTGGGATGGTACCAAATGGGTTTGGTGTACAGACTAGGCCGGTACACAAAAGACCATCCGATCGGAGTTAACTTGACCACTTCAGGTAAGACACATAACTATCCAGCCGGGCTATTTGGGGTAGGTTACACAAAAGGGTGTTGTGGACATAGGGATAAAATTAGTATACGTTTCGCTTTCTTAGACACAAGTCGCTTTCATTGATTCAGAGCAGAGGGCTAACAAGGTCCCCTCTTGCTGCTATTGGTTTGCCCGGGGAAGGTTAAAGTAACCCACCCGAAGTCCCCTGACCGGGAGTCGCTGCGTCGCGTATACTCATCTCAAGTCGCCCGTGTTTTGAACACGGTTATATCTAGTATTGGAAAGTGTGGTAACGTTTTGGCCTACTGTGGAAAATTGTGGAGTTACATTTGGATTCCCCTTTACGTAAACGTTTGGATTTACCCCTTTATTGTCATTGGTTTAGCTGGTCGATCGATTATTCTCGGTCCAGCCGTCCAGTATACAAATTTCAAGTATATTGCCAATCGAGCTCCCCGGTGAAGATTTCCGCCCAGGAGCTACCCCTAGTCCTAACCCTCGTCTCCTTATTCGACAGACTTTTCACTTTTCGCCCTAGGGTCTATCAAGAGAGCGCAACCACCAGTGCTGACGGGTACACAAGGTGAGCTTTTTGAACATGGATCATCCAAGTGGTCACGACCATAGTAATGGTAGGGACCGATTCTGCCGGCCGGATGCCGGGTCGGATCATGACTCGGATGGACGGAGTAGCCCCTCTGAAAGTCAGTCATCTGGGGCCCCGTGGGTGTTCGCGTCTCAGGAAGAATTTCTGAGAGCGACTACACCACAATGGTGCGCGTGCCCGGATCTCTTGGTGACCCTGGATATCACCGCGAGTCCCTAGTGGGCGAAAGACCTAAACCTGTCAAATTTGTTGACGATGTTGTGTCGGGTGCATTGGGGGAAGGCATATCGCCCCCAATGCTGCTGAAGATAGAAGGATGCGATGGTCGACACGGATTGGGGGTTCGAGGTCGACATTAAGGAAGAAGTTACTCCCCTAGAGGCTTCGGCGGGGTCGGATTACGGTACTGGGCCGGATTACGGTTCTACTTTTTGTAGTACCAGCCGCTATGCCCCAGCAGGAGCCGGATCGGATTATGGTGCAAGCCACCATAGTCCGAGGAAGGATCATGGTCGAAACCATGATCCTAACAAACAAATGCATATTATGGATATCAAAGACGAAAAAATTAAGAAAGGAGAACCGGAAGTCGGATACGACCGGAGTGGGAAGCTGGCCGGATCGGGACCAAAAGTCTCGATCCGGGCCACCTATTCCTAAAGAGACCGGATTGGCAGGAATAGGATTATCCAACCCGCAAAGATAGGCCGCGTTTCGAAGAAGAAGAAGAAGAAAAGTTGGACGGCCTATCACAGAAGGTGACGGATACCGATCTGGAGCGTGCTCGCCGTCTTCACGAGTTGGGGCAGTTCTTGCGGACGGATAAGGTGCTGAAGATAACACGGCCGAAAATCCTTGGCGGATTAAAATGCCCCGTCTCTCCCCCAGCCCTCTCAGACGGCCACGTGTCCCTTATTAGAGGACTATTTGACCAACTCAAACAAGCCGGCATTAACACCGGCGTGTTCGACCCGAACGAGCTTTTCGACCTGAAAGCAGACAAATAGAAGGGGGCATCCAGCACACTGCACGACCACTTGGTACCGTTAGTAAGCTGTTCTCCGTCAAAGAAGATGACAGCCACGACTGGAGTGGCGCCGTCCACGCCGCCGGCAGCAAGCAGACCGGCCGGAATACACTCGGGGTCTTCTCAGTACGAGTCTGCCCCTTCGGAAGCGAACTCAACCGACTCATCGGTGGGTATCACCCGTATGACGCTTGGCCCAAGGGGAGCAGCGCGTGTGGCGACGGCCATGAAGCTTGGAGGACATGAGGATCCGGATACGCCCGAGCGGAAGAAAGCCAGTCAGTACAGCGTACAGACCCGGACGGCGACGGCGGATCCAGACCCGAAGGATGAAGACGTGGACGGGCGGATTAAGAAAGAATGTCGATCTGGCAGCCCGGCCGCCCCCCAAGTCGCCCCGCGAGCCGACCCCCACGCGAGCCCTCAAGTGACCGATCACCTGCATAACATGTTTTCGGCGATGATGGAACGATACTTGGAAGAGCAGCGTCGGCTGAGTGCCAGCCGCGGCAGTCCGAAGTCACCGGACCAGCCGGCTCGTCGTGGAAGTCAGGCGTCCGAGCCAGTCCAGTACTATGCGAGGGAGCCGAGTGACGAAGACATGGAGTCAGTGCAGTCCAAGCAGAGTGAACCCCATGCCGCCCCGCCGAGCCGCCAGACAGGTCGCCGACCCGGACGGCGGCCAAAGAATAGGAAGCTGTCTCTTAGCGACGTGGATATGGAATCCGTCAAGTCGGCCAAGTACCACTACGATCCGGATGACCTGGACCTGGGAATGGCTCGCCGAGCCAATGTGGCCTCAGCCGAAGCGTTTGATCCGGACTCAGGGGCGATTACAAGGGTGCGGATGTCAGCCACGTCCGAGCTAAAGGATTTCACTGGGCGGACATGGACGATGACCAAGCCCAAGGATGGCTAACAAGACGAAGTCGGCATTTCTCAGAGACCGGACGCCGGACTATGAGAAGTGCCTGATCTTCGGGTACTTGATGAAGGGTCCGGCTAAAACGTGGATCCAACAGCTCAGCCGGGAAGTCCAAGATGAAATGAAAGGATATGGTTGAAGCTTTCGAAGAGCAATATTGCGGATCTGGAATGGCGGTGGCACGCCAATATTTCCATACCAAGAAACGGGCGGACGAAACCCCTCTGGAATACCTTCATCCTCTAAATGTCGCTGGCATGAGGGCGAATATACCGGTTAAAGAAGATGTCAGCCGGTCGGAAGCCGCTCGGGAACATGTGGAGTATTTTATCAGCACGTTGGACGATCGGGAGCTGGCCGACCAGCTGGCGTTACTGCGATTGAAGAATACCACGGAGCTGGAACTGACGCTGCGCCTCTACCAAAGAGCGAAGAAGCGAGGCCCCAGGGCAGCAGTTGGAACTGGCCGGTTCAAGTCCCGTTTTAATTCGGATCAAGGAAGCCGGCCGCCATCCACCAAGATGGCCCGATCCGTCCGCATGGTCGCCCGAGAGTCGGATGCGACAAGCTCGGAAGAGGAGTGCCACCGGTCTGGGGGCGAGTCTGAGGAGGGTACCTGTTCTCGGCGGAAGTCAGTCAGCCATTCAGGCTGCCAGCTGGATCCAGCCAACAGAAGGGTTTTCCGGCTCGAACTGACCAGGGTTACCCCAGACGGAAATGTACCCACTGTGGGTCCATCAAGCATGACGACCGGAGCTGTTGGAGGCGGCTGACTTGCAAGAAGTGTGAAAGGAAAGGACATCCGGCGGAACACTGTTTGTTCATCTGCAAGATCTGCGGGAAAGTGCACGAGGTGGGACTGTGCCCTATTGAAGAATTCTACAACCAGATGAAGAAGTGGTACGTTCCGACCAAGCATGCTGGAATGTTGCCGCCCGGGGTGGAAAATATGTTAAACTAGATCGCTCGCCAGGTTGGAATCTGGTTCGAGCCGAGCGGTCTAGTGTTAGTATCTATGCATATGTCGGTAAGGAGGATAATCAAGAAGCAAAGCAAAGCGTAACCGACAATACATGTAAGTTTGACGATTACGTCATCCGGTCCCCGGGCAGCACGGCTGACCCCTTCCTGGTGAGCAGCATACGACGGACGGACGAATATTCTCGGTCTGAAGTGCTTATGGAATTGAATCTGTTACCCGGCGAGTCGCGAGGTTATTGGAAATACCATTCACCGGATAAGTGGTTCAAGCAAGCCAAGGCGGATGGTAAGATCAATAACCAGAAGGCTACCATGCTGTTTGACTCTGGCGCAGAAGTGTCTATCGTTGACACCACCTTTGCTCGTAAGGTGGGGTGTGAAATAGACGAGACGAAGCGGCAGGAATGTATCGGCATTGGAGAAAGTTCATACATGACCCAAGGCAGAACAAGAGTTAAGATTACGTTGGCTGGGTCTTTGGTGTATTACTTTACCGCCTGGGTAGGTAAGCTGGCCGGGCAGGATGCAATTCTGGGGATGGACTTTATGGTCCCGGCCGGCATACGGTTGGATTTATCGCATGGAACATTGACGTTACCGGATGAGGTGCAGATCCAGCTCGCCGGCCGGCGGCCCTTATATGGTGCCCACGTCCAGTTCCTCAAGTTAGGTCAGTTTGTTACGGAGTCAGTGGGAAAAGCGGTGGAAGTAATGGTACGACCACACGACAGGCGGTGTAAGTTATGGCTGACAAGGGGAGAGTGTTGTGTATCCTCGTTTGTCAAAGGGGGTGGTCATCTCAATTACATAAGTGTGACCAACATCTCAGAAAGGCCCCTCACCTTGCATGAAGACGTGATCCTTGGAATGTGGCTGGCCGAGGACAAGGTGCCCCGCCGGCCGGGTTATGTCACTATTGGCTCATACGCTATATCGAGTGGCAAAAACTGGCCTTTCAGGCAACCACCGATTCGGTCAGCGAAGAGGAAGAAGTGGAAGAGGACCAGACTCCAATGGTGGCTAAACCAGAATATCGGACCCCGTCCAGGATATTGACGCGGAGCCGGCTGTCGCCGGATCCGGCTGAACGTATAGACCGAGACCTTGCCCCGATCGCTGAACTGGTTTTGCCCACTCCGATGAAGACGGACGAACGACGGAATCAGAAGAATGGACAAGGCAAAGTTATATGTGCGGTCACCCCCGATGCCGGATGGTTTGATGAAAAAGATGATACCGGATCGACCCAGCCGGCTAATCAGGATTCGGAAATAGCCGAAGGCGGATCGACCCAACCGGCTGATCAGAATTCGGAAATAGCCGAAGGCGGATCGACCCAGCCTGTAACAGGGCAACTGTTACGCGGCTTACACTGTTTAAATTGCAGTGAGGAAGCGTGCAATTTGAGTAGGACCAAATTTAAATTTGGTCCTCCTTAGTTTACCTTAGATAAACTTTAATAAAGACTAATTAATTTGTTAATTAATCGATCACTTAAGTATATATATATTAATATATACTAAAAGCTACTTGTGCGATAGAAGGTAAGTTTTACATTTAATATATATTATGAGTGGTTTATAGTTAATAACTATAATTAAATCTAAACTAATCATACAAACATGTAGTATAAATCTGGTCTGAATGATATTTCTATCATTATATTACTTGTTAGATTCGATAATATCAGAATCTGTTCTCAAAGTGGATTATAACAACTTATAATCCAATTTTCACATTTCAGGCATTAAGACTGAAATTGAACTGTGATATTTCTACTTAAATATCACTTATGTAATGGCACCCCATTACATCACCCCCCACTCAAGCTGGTTGGCCAATAATATAACGTAATATTGGCCAATCAAATGGTGGTGTTTTCTTGGTCATAACGATATTCTGTTATAACTCATTTCTGACCATAAGAGAACAAATGGTCAGCAAACGTAGCGGCGCTCTTAAGGGCGCTGCCGATACTGCGAAAGCAGTCTCCACCTCTGCATCACGTGCAGAAGTGTCATCTAATGCCGACGCTACGAATGTAGAGTCGAAGAGAAAGACAAAGCCAAGAGACTCATTGTCTCTCGTAGTAGACGCTGCGGAAGCAGTTTCTAAGAGAGGGCGGGAAGATTTCGCGAATGCAACATCTTCCGTGCCTCCACCTGCCGTAAGGCGGGTGACAAAGAAGCCCAATCCGCTCTTCGGAGAGTCGTCTGACTCCGAAGAAGAGGGCGAGGACGACACCGTCCCTGCCAACGATTCTAGCGAGCTTAAGCCTGCTAGAATTGCTTCGTTGTTAAGTGATGGCGAAGTAGAGTCTGACGCCGTCGATTACGACAGCGATAACTCCGTCAAACGGTGGAATGAGGAGCGTAAAGCTCCTCCTGGTACTCGTCATTCGCCTGGTCGTAGCGAAGATGACTTTGTGGTGGCAGGTGGTGCTCCATCTTCCAAGAAACAACGCACAGAAGCGGCTTACGCTGCTTCTGATTCACCATGTTGTACGGAACGCCATGTTCCGTACAAAGTACCCCAGCATGGACACTTGTGCCCGAAAGTGGTGGGCACACCAAGCGCGAGTGTCAATGCCCGTTGTTTGACATTAAGGCGCTTGATGATTGCGAAGACCTTCGCAATCATCACATCGATCGTAGTACCGACGATAGACGTCGGTACTTCATCGACCTTTTCTATTAGGCTCGTTATTATACGAGCCGGAAAGGGTCGCGCAAGAATAGGGACGATAAAGAAGCCCTTACTCAAAGTTGGAATGCCTTTGTTGAAAATTACAACAAAGGCCCCGACGAATACGTGAGCAAAATTCACGTAAACCGTGAGCGCTTCTTCAAGCACTCACGCTCAGTTAAAATAGAGTTCATCCATTTTACTTGCATTAGAGAAGGACTCTCTTGTGGAGTTCCTTCTCACATGGCAGTGCCCTTGTTGTCCCAAGGGAGCTCCTCGTCTTACTGATAAGGAGCTAAGAGGTTACCGAGGTTTCTCAGTACCCGCTAGTGTTAAGAGCCTCATTGATGCTCTTAATGCATCGGCACCTAGTGCCGATGCTTTGCAGTCATCAACACCTACAGTGTTGATGTACCACCAGCATCAACACCTAGTGCTGATGCTTCTTTTGAGTTTGAGGAGAAGCTTCCTTCTCAATTCCTACAGGAGGTCGGGGGCATCCGCCCTTAGCACCTCAATCGGTTCCCAATAGTCAAACCCTTGGGAATATCCCAACCAGCGTACCAAGTACTCGGTACGCTGCCCCTTCTTATAGGGAACCGAGCGCTTCGATAGCAAGCGCTGGAGAATATACCGCTTATGCCCCTGATTATCAATCAGGGGCGGCGGGGGTTGGTAATTACCTCGGCGTTGTTGTTACTGAGCATGATTCACAGCTCCGCAAGCTCGAGAGGCACTGTAACGGCCTGAGCGCCGATATGGCGCACTCGATGAGGACGTATCGTACTCATCGCGACGATATTCGCGACATTTTGAGCGCTCATCTCGCAATGCAGCAGAAGAATGGTCTTCTGCTGGTCGAGATTGATCGAAGATGGAAACTCTCCGGACTTCTCACAATCGGTTGGAGACCGATTACAAGTCTCTCTTGAGAGACTTCAAGAAACACGGAATTTACCGTGGCGATGCGTCTCGTCCGAAGACGTAGACGATCGATACAGCTTGAGCCTCCCAACGTAAAACGTTCGGTGAAGGCGCATGGCCGCGGGAATGTCTAAGGTATAGGATTTCCCTAAACGCTTTGGACCTTGAAAGGTCCAATGAACTTAGGGAGCAACTTTTGGGTAGGAAAGTTGCTGATTGCATGTCTAGGCAAATTAGTTGTAGATTAACATAACTAATTCACCTTTTTGAAAGGAATTTGTGTGTTTTCCTTCCATTTTTATCTGCATTTTGCTTCTGCTTGTCAAAAGCGGAAGCAAGTGCATCTTTTACATAGCGTATTACAGCTTGGCGCTGTAATACGAATTCATCTACTGCTTTATTAGCAGTAGATGGGTTGTTTTCATTGTCTGCAGCCATTGCTGCAGACACATATTCCGCATAAGCAGCTTCAGTTTCTGAAGCTGCTTGAGTTTCTTCTGTGGTAACAGTAGAAGACTCATCAGTTTCTTCGCAAGTTGCAACTGCAACTTGCGCATCGACTCGCTCAAAATTTGAGCGGGTCCCTCCCCCACTTAGATTTGGCGTACCGCCAAGTAAAGCCGGGGTTCGTGGATGCCGTAAGGCATTCACGTAGAACGGTGTATGCTTAGTAGAAGCATGCACCGAGTTATTTATTGCAAACTCAGTGAGTGGCAGATAGTCACTCCACTGCTCGAAGGCATGCGCGTATGAACGCAGCATGTCTCCGAGAACGCGGTTAACGCGTTCAGTCTGCCCATCCGTTTCCGGATGGTCCGCAGTTGACATCTTCAACTGCGTGCCCAACAAAGAGAACGTTTCTTGCCAGAAACGTCCTGTGAATCTCGGATCTCGATCCGAGAATATGTTTTCCGGTATTCCGTGTAAACGGAATACCGTGTCAAGAATTATCCGCGCCGTTTGCGCAGCGGTGACATTTGCTGACACTGCAGCAAGATGAACCATCTTGCTGAAGCGGTCTACAAAGACCACAATTCCTGTTTTCTGACTGTGATCAGCCGGAAGACCAAAGATGAAGTCCTGGAAATGGACTTCCAACACTTTGTCGGAACCGGCAGAGATTGGAGGGGAGCCTGCGCACAGTGCGCAGGTTTGACGCGCTGGCATATCGCGCAAACGCGTACGTACTTGCGTACCCATTTATATTGGATACGCCAGTAGAAATCGCGTGCGAGAGAAGCATACGTCTTCTCTCGACCTTGATGCCCCGAAATCGGTGCATCATGGTACTCAAACAATATTTGATGTTTGAGATCATCGTCGTTTGGAACGACGATGCGACTAGCATCATCTTGGTCTGTGCTGTAAAGCAACAGACCATCGTGCAATCGATAACGATGCACGCAAGCTCGAAGGAACTCTGGAAGTTCCTCGCGCTTCCAATTAGATTGATTACTAAGGTAATCAATCAGCAGACGAGTTTCCTCGTCTGTTTCGTACGCTTGACGTACCTGTCGTACGAGTGACGACGACAGAGCAGTGCAACGTATTGCGTTTGCACTGGTTGCCTCCGTTACAGACGGTTTCGTCTCGTAATCGGGGCGTCGTGATAGCGCATCCGCTATCACGTTCAACTTTCCCGGTTTGTATTCAACCGTGAAGTTGTATTCGGCAAAGAATGACAGCCAACGTGCCATTTTTTGAGAGATGTGTGGTGAATTCACGGCCGTGCGTAATGACGCATGGTCCGTGTAAACCACAAACGGTCTATCTCCTAAGAAATAGATCCGAAACTTTGCCAGTGCATATTTCATGGCAAGGAGTTCCTTGTTATGCACTACACTGGATAGTTGCGCCGGCTGGGCGCAACTGACGCGATTGATAGAAAATCACGCGATCACGATCATCGTGATCGCGCTGCATCGAGGCGCAGCCGATGGCAAAATCGATCGCGTCGCAAACGACGTGAAACGGTCGCTCGTTATCGGCTATTGCCAAGATGGGAGCTTCAGTCAAGCTACGCTTGACTGCATCAAATGCATCTTGACACTGGGCATCCCAGTGCCATTCGACATCTTTCTTAAGTAATTGAGAAAGAGGTCGAATTAAACAGGCCTAATTGCACGAATATTTGTGCAAGTATGTCGCCAACCCAAGGAACTTTCGAAGTTCCTTGATATTGTTTGGCGTAGGCCATTCAACGATCACCCTGATCTTTTCCGGATCAGGGCGCACCCCGTTCTTGCCCACAAAGCAGCCAAGAACGGGTATCTCAGGTGCACCAAAGGTGCACTTCTTTAAATTTGCATAGAGCTTGTGCTTGCGCATAAGCTCTAACACCTGACGTAGATGTTCTTTATGAACATCTACATCAGTCTTACCATGTTCAGCCTTACTATGGATGAACACGTCGTCAAAGTAGCTCGGTGCGAATTCTCGCACCGGGCGCAATAGATGCGTGACGCATCTATTGAAAGTGGCAGGGGCATTTCGAAGCCCCTGTGGCATAACAAGCCACTCCCAAAGCATACCGCTTGGAGTGCTTACAGCCGTGAGAGGGATATCCTTCTCACGCATGAGGATTTGGTAGAAACCAGCCCTCAAATCGAGAGCACTGAACACGGTGCTCCCGCTCATGCCATCTATGATGACATCCTTCCGCGGTATCGGCGTCTGCGCCGGTACCGTAGCTGCGTTCAGCTTGTTGAAAGCATGAACGATCCTCCACCCACCGGTGGATTTCTTTACACAAAAGGTGGGACTGGAGTGCAGTGAGGTTGACTCCCGCACATGTCCCGCCTTGCGACGAGTTTCAAAGAACTCGTCGATTGCTTTGACTTGGTCACGCGGCAATGGCCATTGCCGCGTGACACAGTACTTCGTGCCTAGTTCCCTTATCTTTAGGGAGCTCACAAGGTACTTCTTCTGGGAATACGTCAGCGTATTCCCAAAGTACCTCGTAGTACGGAGAAGTCGCCTTAAGCGACTCCCAGCTCTGCGCTTCAAAGCGCTGAACTTTGGTCTTTTCATTGGGAACGAGTTCGTTCCCAATGCCTTCTAATTGTAAAGTGGATATTCGTTCACAAATATCCACAACCTCATCTGTTGCGACAATGACGCAGATCTGGTCGATATGATCATTGCGCAAGTTCTTTACGAGCTTCTTCCAGCTCCAGCCTGGAAGGACCATTACCTCCGAACTTAAGTTCGGAGGGTTGTCAAGTGTGAGAGACTGGGTAGGTAATCCAGTCTCTGTCTGCGACAGACACAGCTGCATGATCAGACGCACTCGTCTGATCTGTTGCCTGATCTGTTGCACGGTGATTATACCTCGTGCACAAGGCATTCTCCTCATGGTGACTACTGTCTACCATGGTATTCATGCACCTACGACTGCTCTCAGTCGTGAGTTCTTCATTTTCGACACGGAAGTCATTTACTTCCGTGACGGTTTCTTTCTTTTCACGGTGGGTGTTTCCCACCGATTGTAAATTCTCTATACCACGACCGTCTAGTAACTTCAACACGGGGGTGTTTTTCCCCCGTGTTGCACACATTACTGACACGCAACGACTCGTTCGTTGCGTGTGTATGTCCCTCTGGACTTTGATCAGCGGGTGTACCATCCGCTGATCTAGTCGGATCAGACCTGGTGGTGCCATCGCTGCCCACCAAACTGTCTGACTCTGCGGTTGTATCATTAGATACATCCGGATTACTCACAGGGTGGTCAGATCCTGTGGGACTGCCGCAGTCGATCGACAGGTTAACCCAGTCGATCGCTGGTTGATGCTTGGACATCCAAGGGATGCCCAAGATAACATCAAACTTGTCGTCAAGATCGAGGACGATGTATTCGTCCTCGAACGACAGTTCGTTTAACACGAAGCGTGTGCGAATCACACGCTTTGGTATAGTCACGGTTGCACCTGTTGCTAACCGGACTGACAACATGCTTCGTGGAGATTCAATCTCCACGAAGTTCAACGACGTTAGTACCTCAGTTCTAACGAAATTGTTTGACGCTCCTGTGTCAAACAGAGCACGCATGGGGACATCGTTTCCATGTGGCCTAACTTCAAGGGTGATGAGAGGTTTCTCTTCACCCTGCACACGTTGACAGGACATAGTCCCGTCTGGGGCTATTATCCTCACATGCCCGATGTCGGCATGTGAGATAACCCGTCCAGTAGGGCGCCCCGCCCCTACTGGTTGTTGACGTTTTTTGCATCAACAGAGGGTTGCCCCTGTTGATGTCGCTTACCAGCGGACTGTCCAGTCCGCTGACTGCGTGGCGCCGGACGCGGCGCCATGCATTCATGGGCGTAATGGCCCATCTTCGCGCATCTATTGCAGCGAAGGAACTTCTTGTTCTTCGGTTGCCTCGGTGTCGAGGCAACTGCAACCGATAGGTCCATCGGTTCTGGACCTCCTCCGCCCGCGCCCTGGCGCGGGTTTTGGTGTCTCGGGACGAAGTGTGAACTTCGTCTATTCGAGAAATTGTTATTGTTAACATGCTGCACTGGCGGCATGTTAAAGTCGAAAGGCAGTTGAGCTTTTCGACTAACCCCAGCATGCGTTGCTGCTGAACGCATGCTGAATTCCTCTCGGATGCTTTGGTCTATAGCATCCCTCAGAGTCTTTGGGGGAACCCGATAAAGACTCTGTTTGATGGGACCGTCATTCAGTCCCTTCATGAAGCCAGTGACCTGCATGGCAGGGGGCACCGGCTCGTATACAATATTTGATAACAAATATTGTATTTTCTGAGCGTACGCATGTAGGCTCAGCTTGCCCTGCTTGAGTTCCATGAACTCTTCGCGGCAACTAAGCTCCATTTCTGGAGCTTCGAAGTTGAGCTTCAGCTCAGCTTTTAAATCCTGATACGTCAGGAACGCAGATCCATCAGTGGATCTGCGGCTCATCGCCCATGCCCTGGCGCGACCGCCTAGGCATGTGGTGGCGAAATAAGCTTGTGAACGCGGGTCCACAATCTTTTGCGCAGAGAGGGCATCTTCCACCTCTGCGAACCATCTACGAAGGGGTTCACCCCCTTCGCCAGTAAAGGGCGGAATCCGCGCCTTTACCACTTCAACGCTCGCATTAGATGTGGGCGTTGTTTGTTGCGACCGTAATATTGCGGAACGCACCTGAGGATCAAAATACACCCTTTTAAAACGGGTAACCGTAACCAAGGCTTCCTCCAGGATTTTACCTCGGAGGAGAGAGATGATCTCGGGCCCTATGGTCCGGATCATCTCGATCACAGTGGTTTCAGTACTCTGTGACCAGTTAGGGAAGTTTTCCCTAACTAAATCATGCGCGAGCTGTAGCTCACGCTCACGATCGCTGGCCGTTGCCATGACAGCCGGCGGCTCTTAAACCTTCGTTTCGCTAGTTAACTAGCGGAACGCGTCAAAAGTGGCGTTAAGACGGACCACAAAGTGCTACCATGTGTAACAAGCTAGCTGTTACTGGCTTACACTGTGAAATTGCAGCAAGGAAGCATGCAATTAGTTATACCAAATGTAATTTGGTCCTCCTTAGTAAGTTTAAGACAAACAATAGCTAGACTATTTAATTTGTTAAATAGTCTCTCTCATATATATATATATACTTAAGGGCAACGTGTCTACAAGAAAGTAAGGTTAAGAGTGAATTTATTATGAGTGGTTTGGAGTATTATAATTAAATCTAAATAATCATACAAACATGTAGTATAAAGCTGGTCTGAATGATATCTTTATCATTAGATTACTTGTTAGATTCGATAATTGTATCAGAATCTGTTCTCAAGGTGGATTATAACAACTTATAATTGAATATTCGACATCTG
This sequence comes from Sclerospora graminicola, assembly GCA_001887855.2. NCBI lineage: Eukaryota > Oomycota > Peronosporomycetes > Peronosporales > Peronosporaceae > Sclerospora > Sclerospora graminicola. Next base: position 27,129 of record MIQA02023864.1, read on the forward strand.
AAATTGAGCTGTGATATTTCAACTTAAATATTACTTATGTAATGGCACCCCATTACATGCTTGATCTTGTCCAAACGTATCGTATACTCAAGGACCTTGACAGAGTGGAAAACTAAAACGATATGTTGGCTGGCCCGTGGAAGCTAAACACATTTTCCTCTTGCTGTAGCTGTTTCAACATTTCTGGAACAACGCCAGTCATAGCTTGTACGTATTGCTTTCGTGCTTTCTTCATACTTCTAAGTAGAATATCATGTACGCGAAAATTGATTAGTAAAGCAGCGTGTTAACTAATTCTAAGAATAAGCCTTCGTGTAGGGTATTGCTATTTCCACCACACCCGCCGAAAAACAAAAAAAATCCATTACACCCATACTTCACCACACCACACATGTATCTGCGATCAAGCTATCCTGTTCAATTCCAGCTCTGCTCATTCCGCAGAATTCTCAGCCAGTAAGTCTAGTCTGCAATCTAGACAACCAAACCTTTTGCTGGGCTTTACTTTTTGCATGGTTTTCCCACAATGAAATAATGGGTAATTGGCAACCCACTATCTGTAACCAGCTTACCACCTTGGCAATGGCATTCATTAACCAAAGTCATCTCGACAATACGGTCAGTATCAGTTGTGTACGGGAGGTACGTCGTCGGATGACCGTTGTCGTCTAAAATGACAACAGGTCGCTTATACATTGTTGCTGTTAGTACAGCACATTCTGATGCGGTAAACCACGTTGAAGTCGGCGCCAAGCCTGTACCTTGCCATTGAACAAGAGCTTCCAGCCTGGTCAAATCTGTTCCAAGTATGATCTTCCAGAGATCTGGATGGAGCCGAGTGATCAGTAGCAAATCGGCACGCACGGAAGCCCAACCCGCACCCTTAGCGGCGCTACAGTTGAGGTGATATACCACGGTATGATACGCGAGATTTCCGTCAGCAGGCTTGTCCGTCACCTGGACAAGAGTTGTCCCCCAGCCAGTGACTTTTGGAGGTGCAAGCATAGGCATCTCGTCCGAAGCTGGTGGAGAAGCTGGCGGCAGCCTGCTGAGTTGGGAGCATGTCTGTTTGTTGTGGTTAATGCTACCATATTTGCTGCACTTTCGCGCCTTTTTCACTACTCTCTCAAAAGCAGAGGGTTCACGTTTAGTTGAAGTGGCCGAGCCTTTCTTTGAGCCAAACGGTCGCCCTTTGGGCTTAACTGGCAACGTGTCTGCCAGCGCTGGAAATACCCCCGATGCAAGCTTAGTGACGTTGGCATGGACTATTGTCTGCTGCTGAAGTCCACCTCAAGTAGTCCTGCTCTAGTTTGTGGAGGTCTAATTAGAAGGCTTCAAAACGGTTTGAACGCTAGGTGGGACGGCGAAACTGTGCAGAATATAAGATGTGCAAATGTTTAGCAATCGAATCTAATGTAATGAGATCACCACTGACCAGCCGTGCGAGCTCATACGCGCAAGAAAGCCCCATCGTCGCTCTGAACATGCCGCGGCATTGTGGTGATGCTTTGCCTTCTGCAGCTGTATGTAGTCAGGAATGGCGCTGTCGCACAATCGCACGGAGCGCATGGGGTGACCTTTCCTATAAGGCTATTTTGCAGGTGATTGTTCCTAAATATATGCGGTACTCGAGAGCACTCAGTAACCTCAGCAGCGCGGTGCTCTGCAAACTGACGTTCGAGGAAGTGCGAGGTACGTCCTCTAACGCCATGCAAATCCCCAGTACTGACGTACAGGTATCGCTTCAGGGCGGCGTGCATGCCTTCCACGGCAGAGGTGGAGGTTGAGCCGACGTGCAGGTAGTTTCTGGTTCACCTCATAACAAATATCTTCTTAAGGGCAAACCAGACGTCCGAAAAGGTAATTGATGACAACTTGGACGTCTGCAAAGCCTGCAAAAAGGGCGTTCTTGCGCTTATCAAACTGCCCTAACGATTCTGCACGGCGCACATCGGTCCATTGCTTGAGAAACCCTTGTTGGTGCTGACTGCATGTAATGTTCCTCTTTTTGGTTGCTAGAAAATCCTTCTTTATGTGCCTGATACATAACCGTTGGTGTGCATGTGGGGCAGTATGTTTAATGAAAGTTGTCAAGGCCGCATCTGCGTCCGTGACAACGACCGCAGGCAGTTTCCCGTCATCGCGCACTGCACGCATGTGGCTCAATGCTCACGTGTATGATTCTATGTCTTCACCGCTCAGAAATGAAAGCAATTGAAAAGGACGTGTTACGGTCCGTGTGCCCAACGATGTGCAGTAGTGGCATGCAAAACTTGTTCGATTTATATGTGCAGTCCATAAGTACGACGCAGCTGCCAGCATGACTGAGTCCGGATGAGCAAAAAAGAAGCTCTTAACGTTGCTATTGGCGTTGCATTGCACGGCATAGCGGAAGATGCCAAGAACAAGTTCGTCAACTAGCGCTTGAATCGTCAACCGCCCATCCAATAACTCACGGCGACGTTTTGCCTTCGCATTGTACATCGTTTTTGCTATCGCATAACCACCGTTTCCTTCCTGACGTAGAGATGTCAAAACCCGACGTGCAGGCGCGCCTACTGCCGTCTTCTTGAAGACTAAAGCTGCGGCTTTTGTGGTGAGATGCCTGATATTAGAATGTACAGATGGCTCCGTTGAGGGCATCACAGAGCACAGACAATGACCAGTTGCTGTCCTTCTGCTGCTCCCCCAAGGCCTTCCAGGAACACCCAATGAGGCATGTGCTGCCTGCGCGTTGCCGCTGAGCAGGAGTGCATCTGTGCCGCCTTATGTATTCACCAGCAAGGTCACAACCCACCTCAACACGCGGACAAGCACGGGTGTTGTCTGACCGCTTTATGGTGAATGCACAGCCGGATTGACGGCTATAACTTTGCACGTGAGCTACCAAGGATTCACGCTTGGCGAAGGTCAAGCTTGTGTACATTGATTGCAACAAGTGCCGAACAGTGTTTGAGTATCCTTTTGATGATGTTTTGGAATTGATCCATCTCTTGTCTTTATTTTGAGCAATAGATTCAAAAACTCTGGAATCTGTTGGGTTTTAAATTTAAAACCCTATGGCCCGTTTGGCTGCAGTGATATGAAATTATGATTTGGAATTGCATATGACAGAAAGAAACTTGTGATAAAATAACCGTGATACATGATATTGGACCGTTCGGTTGAACCGTAGTATTACCAGAATCGTGATGTTGTACTGCTTGCCAAGCGTGAATGTAAAGTGAAGTTTTTCCGCGATGCCAGCGCCAAAAAGCAATCGACAACCCATCAGCAGAAGGTGAGCACGAGTACAAACCGGGCCGATATCACAACGTCACGAAGCCGCCGTGAGCAACGCCGCAAGCTTACACGACAAGCGAAGGTCGATGCTACACTATGGGCCGATAATATAAAAAAAGGTATTGCTATTTCCACCACACGTTTTTGCTATTTCCACGACAGCAGACGAAAATTAAACCAACACCACACCGACGTCCCCGTCGCCCTTCCTCGTCCATCCTTCCCCGATCGTCCTCCCCCTCATCCGAAAATAAAAATGCCGTGCTGAAAATGGACCGCGAGAGAATCTCCCACCTTTGTTAATCTCCAGCCTACCTGGCAACGCTCATGCGCGCACCAAACTCGTCTTTGTCCTCGTGATGCTGGCAGCTCTAGCTTCTAGGAGGCCACGCAGTCGTTTGTCTGGAGTATTTTACATTTAAGTAGCCAGAAACATATACACCAAAGCGCTCAATTGATTTGGTCAAATGTCCAAAATAGAATCAGCAATGACAAAAATTATTTGACACCTTTTGATAAACGATAAAAACCATCTCAAACGGTTTCAAAGGGTACAGCTCTAATGAATATCAACCGACAAAATAATGATCTCGGGCGGAGGTTTTCGCGTCAAATTCACTATGAGCCACACATTTCTTTTCACGAACGTGAACATCTATCAAGAAAGCTCTCAGCCACCAAGATGGCATATGGGACCATAGCGTGAAGATACACACCACGGTAAGCAATTCGCTGAGCAATATCATGTTACATTTTGTTTCATATGCAGGTAAAAGATTCTAGCCTACTTATTGTGGAAAGCGACCATTTTCTTGAGCCTACGTTATGTTTTGTGTAGTACTAGATGCTGTAATGTATGCAAAGTGAATTTTCGACGTATCGGGCAGTCTTGCGTGCGTTTGGCAATCGCTCGTTGAAAGTGCCGACACCGCTCGTGTCCTGGGAGCTAGAAGTCCAGCGCTTCCACGTGGTGGTGGACGATTTGTTTGTCATCTTGGCGTGTGATGGGATTTGGGACGTCTTAGATGTCCAAGAAGCGGTAGTGATTGTGTTCGATCATTTTGACGACGCCAAGGCCGCTGCAGATGCGATTGTCAAGGATGCATACAAGAAAGGGATTGAGGATAATTTGACCGCGATACCTGACGTGTTTGGATGGAAATCGAAGGCCGTAATTCGGCAAGGGATGATGAAAGCAAGAGCGCTGAATTTTCAATGGAGGACTTTGACGACAGAGCGAAATGAGGAGGAGGAAATTGATATGTTCAATTTTGAGACTCTTTTTTTTCACGTCGCGTGATGGCCAAGTTGGTAAGATGCAATGGGTGTTTCCTGTTAAAGCTGCTGTCGAGACCCAAGACGGTTTAAACATGAAGAAAAAAATTATAGTGAATTTACCTTTGCGAGTTGAAGCCTGTTGTCTGTTTCGTAGAGTTGGAAATGGATACGAGGCGGACGTTGCTGCGGTTTTTTTTGCGTCTAGTTCGTACATTTCGTGAACCACCTCAGCCACTATCATAAACCCATCAATTTCCATCATTAAAAAGGAGATGCCTTAGCCCCGAAAGTAGTATCTAAGTTAGGGATGGCAAAGCCAGTATTGATGACGAGTATTTTTAACTTTAAAGAATCTGCTGTGGAATTACACGAAGGACACGATACTTGAAATCAAATTGCTGCTGGAGAAAGTCAAGCATGTTGTCAAACTGCCAGCAAATGAAGCGTGGCATGACGTGGGAGATAGTTTAATCGGATTAGAAAGCAGTCGTACGTCGTTGACAATGGTAGCGCCACGGAATACTCTATCCGATCAATCACGACCAGTTTATCAATCGTCAAAGAGAGTTTAATCGGATTAGAAAGCAGTCGTACGTCGTTGACAATGGTAGCGCCACGGTCTGGTTCGCGATCTCGTCATGATCGAGATCTGGGCTGCTTCCTTTTTATCTTCCGCACGAATCAGCTCAGGCAGCCTATTGATCTCCACCAATTCCTCCAGCAATGCTTTATCAGTAACTATCAATCCGGTCTGATCACGCATGGCCATAGTGGCTAGATGATCTGCACTCCGATTCCAATCACGTTTCACATGTAAAAGATCATGACTTGGCCATCCACGTAAAGCTTTCATAACGCGATCGTTCAGCAACTTCAAACGCGGTGCTTTGCAATCGATCTCTCCAGTGATCTGCCGAATTACCAGGTTTGAATCTCCGCATATGATTACTCTTCCGATCTTTTGCTCTTGCAAGAGATCCAAACCTAGCAGCAGACCACGATATTCGGCCTCATTGACCGTGATACCCGGAGTATAGTCCGAACCGGCCGATATGACAGTCCATTCTGGCAATTTCCATAACAACGCGCTATACGCCCCCACGCCTTTCTTCACACTCGCTGATCCGTCGAAACTTACAACGATCAGATCTTCCTCCGAGCCGACGATCGGTGGGGGTATAGTGATCGATTCTCGTGGTTGCTTCCGAGGAGCGACCTCGATCAGGGCTTCATCGACTTCTGATCGGGGGGTGATGCTGGCTGCTAGTGTCCCAAGAATTTCTTCTTCGCCCTTGGTGCACTTGATGATCTCCAAGGTCCACTGAGATAACAGCGCTGCCCATCGCCCCAGTCTCCCGTCTAAACCATTCGCTGACAGTAACCAAGCCAAACTAGATCGCCTGGACAATACCTTAATCGATCTAGTTACCAGCATAGAGTAACAAACATCCAATACACGTAATAATGCTAGCACTTCTTTATCCACAATACCATAGTTAACTTCGTTCGGTTTTAATGTTCGGCTTGTGAACGTCACCGGGCAATAAATTCCGTCGTGATCTTGGACCAGTGCGGCCGATATTGCCCATTTACTGGCGTATAGAATCACCACGGGAATCTTCTCCGGATCGAAATGTTTCAGTATCGGCGTCGAGATCATCTTCGCCTTCAACATACTGAAGGCTACCATAGCTCGCTTCATATGGTCCTCTGACCCTGGCACAGTTCGATCAATCAGTGATCCAGTCTTGAGATCCGTTTCAGTAACTTCAACTTCGTGATCAGTCTCAATTGGTGATCTTCCTACCCGATCACGTTCTCGTAGCCCATGATAATCAACTTCCTTCAGTTCATATAGTATAGCGGCGTAAATCGAGAAGTCTTCGATAAATCGGCTATAATAATTCAGAGATCCGAGGAAGGATTGCATGGCCTTCAGTGATCGGGGAAAAGGTAAGTTGCTGAGAGCGGCCAGATCTTTCGGGTTTGCTTCCAAACCTTGGATCGACACGTTATGGCCGAGGTAAGCGACCTTGGGTTGACCCCAGAAACTCTTGACCACACTGATCGATAAATTCCAGCGCTCGCAGGTGTTCAGGGGTCGTTCGACCTTATCGCATAGCATATCCCATGATGTTGCTGTGACCAAGATGTCATCTATGTATGATCGTCTTCCCAACACTGATCGGCCCTGATCTTGGTCCGGTTCACCCTCCGTAAACACATCATGTAGATCGGCGGCTTCCCGATCAGCACTGATCTGGAAATATCCATAGAGAGCATTGTCGATCAATCTCTGATAGATCTGTGGGGCATTCTTTAATCCAAACGGCATCCGATTCCATTCAAAAAGTCCGAAAGGTGTAACGAAAGCCGAGATCTCTCGAGCGCGATCAGTCATCGAAACCACCCAGAAACCACTAGCCATATCCAGCGAACAAAACCACAAGACTTTATCCAGATCTTCTAATAAATCATTGATCAGGGGCATCGGATAGACCATCAACTTTGTGAGGCGATTCACCATTCTATAGTCGATACACAATCGAATATCAACCCCATTCTTCTTAATCACGATCACGATCGGTGATGCCCACTGCGATGTTGATGGTCGGATGATCTTTGTACTCAGCAAACCCTTGATCAAATCGGATAACTTTTCCCGGTATTGAGGTGCAACTTTACGACAACGTTGAGCGATCGGCCTCGCATTTCCCACGTCTATATCACAAACAGCTCCGAATGCGGCTGGGGGTAGGGCGTTACCCTTACCCATCAGTAAATGGCGACTTTTCCAGATGATCTTCTTCAACTGATCGATCTGCTCGGGAGTGTTCACTTCGGGGTCACCGACCTGTAGATCTTCCATGGTGACTTCTGGCATATTGGGCGATACTTCCGGTAAAACGGCCATCTGCTTCTCGATACCTTCAATGTACTGATCACCACCTTCATGTATACACACTTGTTCATCTACCTGATCTGCCTTTTCCTGATCGGTATCATCTTGAGTCGCTCCTTGTAAGTCATCCGACTGATGACCTACTTCGGGTTCACTTTCCTCCGTAATGACTTCGGCAGATTCATCCTCCTTTTCCTTCTCATGATCGTTCCTGAACTCCTCACCGTCATTTCCGCTTTCTGGGTCCGTTGTTTTCGGTGAGCCGGGCCTAATAATACTCAATATCTGTGGACCTTCTTTGACCCGGCTTTCCCCTGTCGCTTCGATCGGTGGCCTCCTGATCAGCAGCTTGGTCGGCGTAGAATACTCCGGCTTCTCGACCATAGGTGAGGTATCTTCATCCGCTAAATCTTCGTCACTGATCATGTCCGTGGTGGCTTGATAAGCCAGATTCTGCCATTCAATGTATCTTCGTGATCCCACTGAAACATATCCGATCTGTCGGGGTACTTTCCCTTCAGGTAACCACATCCCTAAGATCATGTCTTCGTGGATGATCAGCGGCTGATCGGATATGTTTGTGACCCTGATGTAACTTGATCTGCCGATACCTTTAACGAACGTCGGTACCCATCGTTCACCACGGGTTAACCACAATTTCTGTTGCCGATCACTCGGCCGAATCATGACATCGACTGATCGGGACACCCCGATGTTCTCATACTGACCCATTTTTAACATCCGTACATGAGTACCATACAAAGGTCGTCGGCCAGATAACTGAATCTGCACTTCATCCGGCAGAGTCAGGGTTCCATGAGACAGGTCAAGTCGTATACCGGCTGGTACCATAAAATCCATCCCCAATATCGCGTCTTGACCGGCTAACCGGCCAACCCAAGCATTGAAATAGTAGACCAGGGATCCTGCCAGGGTGATCTTCACACGTGATCGTCCTTCCGTCATATATGAACTCTCGCCGATCCCAACACATTCTTGCCTCTGGGTATTGTCTATACGACATCCCACCTTACGAGCAAAGGCGGAGTCGATGATCGAGACTTCCGCCCCAGAGTCAAATAAAATAGTGGCTTTTTCATTGTTGATCTTTCCATTAGCTTTAGCCTGTTTAAACCACTTGTCGGGAGAGTGATACTTCCAGTATCCTCGGGATTCACCGGGCAGTAGATCCAACTCCATGATCACGTCCGATCGAGAATATTCATCCACTCTGAGACTGTAGATCGGACACCGATCGATGCAATTTGAATTAGAACATGTATTGTCGGTTATCTTCTTTTCCTCAAACTTATCTCCGCTACCGACATATGCATAAATGCAGAACGTAGATCGCTCGACTCGAACCAGATTCCAACCTGGCGAGCGATCTAGTTTAACATCTTCTCAACATCTGGTGGAAGCATACCAGCATGTTTAGTCGGCACATACCACTTGCGCATCAGATTAAAGAATTCTTCGATAGGGCAGGCGCCGGCGTCATGAAGCTTCCCACAGGTCTTGCACACGAAAAAACAATGATCAGAAGGGTGGCCTTTACGATCACATTTTCCACACGTAATTCTTTTCCCACAATCACGATCTCCATGTTTGGTCGACCCACAATGCACACATTTCTTACGAGATCGGTCCTGATCAGGTTGGATACCACCAGGTTTCCGTCCGTCCATGCCATTAGCCGATGATCTCGGGCGATACATTGGTTCCGTCGTAAATACATGACGGTACTGTTCCTCGTCCGAGCTCAGACCCGACTGACCACTTTCCTCTTCAGAGCTTGAACTGTCTGATTCCTTCGCGATCACGCGAATCGCTCTGGCTGGTCGGGCTGCCGGTATCTTGCCTTGATCAGGGTGTGGCTTGGACCGATACCGGTTCGATCCTACCTCGACCTTGGGCTGTCGACTTTTGGCTCGCTGCAGCGTCCTCAGCGTCACTTCCAGTTGCTCCGAATCCTTTATACGGAGCAGGGTTAGCTGATCAGCCAGATCACGATTATCCATAGTGCCAATAAAGTGTTCGACATGCTCGCGAGCTATATCCGGATGTCATGGTTCCTTGATCGGCATTTTCGCACGTAGACCGGCAACATACAGCCGATGTAAGTATTCGATCTGCGTCTCGTCGGATCTTTTCTTCATGTGGTAGTACTGTCTCGCGACAGACACCCCCGAGTTGCAATACTGTTCTTCAAACTCTTCACACAAACGAGGCCACTTCAAACGCACTTCTCGGCTCAGCTGCTTAAGCCAGTTCTTGGCCGGACCTTTCATTAGATCAGCGAAGATCAGACATCTTTCACCTTCCGGTGTCTTGTCTCTCAAAAAGGCTGATTTAGTCCGACTCAACCAAGCTCTAGCCTGATCATCATCCATATCCTTGCCGGTAAAATCTTTCAATTCCGAGATCGCCGACATTCGCACTCGAGTGATCGTTCCGGAATCACTGTCAAATGCCTGCGCGGAGGCCATATTCGTCCTACGAGGCATCTCAATGTCCAGATCATCCGGATCGAAATGCTGACTGATCTCGCCTTCTGACTCCATGTCCACATCACTCCGTGGGGGTGATCTGTGAAATCGATCTTGGTGATCGGCCTGGCATATCGATCGAACAATTCCGGCTGATCGGACTGATTCCATATCCACGTCCACGGGTTTCTTGACCGGTTTCTCAGCGGATTGATTCATGTTCGATGCTGATCGCCATGGTTGTCCTTGCCCAGGTGTGTACTGAGGTAATCCATATTGTTCACTCGCAAATCGGTTCATCATAGTCGCGAACATGGTTTTCAATTGCTCTGGGACCTCCGGCATGTTGGTATGACCAGTGCTGGGAGTCGGATTGTTCTGTGGCACTTCCTGAGCATCTTCAAAACTATCGTCCGATCCGACTCGACCAGGTTCAGGCTTCCTTTTCCTGTTCTGCGACTCGATCTTGGGGTCGATCTGCTTAATCCCTTTCGGGCCCAACGTCATACGTGTGATAATAACCGAGGAGTCGGTGGAGTCCGCTCCAGATTGTGATGACGATTGATAGATCGACTCAATATCCATAGGATATTCAACCAACTGCGATCGGTGTGAAGTATTCGCGATCGGCGACTGAACCACGGGGTTCGCCCCGAGTAACGAGGCAAGGTGATCGTACAGAGTTGTCATAGCTTCACTGATCGTCCCTTGGTCCAGATCGAGCAGCATATTCGCGTCAAAAGCACCAGTAGTGAAACCAACTTCGTCGATCTGCGGCAAGAGATTCCTGATCAGATCAAGTTGACTGCCTGTGATCACCGGTCTGGTCGCCTGACCTTCAAGCTTCCCGATGATCTTAGGTTTAATTATCTTCATCACTCGGTTGGTAGCCAGGAACTTGTGAAACTCTCGAAGATAGAACAGTCGATCCACATCTTGGACAGTGGTCTTCTCGGCTGGTTCGATCTTCTCTTCGTCTTCCTCGAAGATCTTCGGTTTAGGTTTCACATATTTTTAGGTGGATCACAATGATCCGCCCCATGTTTTTCTGTCTTTTTCCATTTTCTTCTTATGCATAGGATCAAGGTTAACACCTCGATCCTTTCCTGGGTTATAGTTAACTTTACTATAGTGTGGTAAAGCGATCGGGAAATATTGGGACTGAAGTGGACCACACATGGCCGTTGATTGGTGACGATAGAACACCCATCAACATATGACGGTTGATGGGTGGGAAAAGGTCGATCACGATCAAGAAGAAAAGGTGGTGGCCAACGGATATTTACGACGTGGAAGAATCAGCCAAATATGGTCGTTAAGCCCAGTCCCAGGCACTGGCAGAATGATGGAGATCACGATCACGATGGTTGTCACAGTCACTAAGTGGAGTTCTCGTGGATATAATAAGAAATAGTGATTGTTGACATGGCATACCAAGGACAGGTGACCAGCCGATCTCTGAATGGTATATTGGTGGAAGCTGGCTATGATACAAAGTTACAGCCTGATCGGCTTGTCATGCCCGGAGAAGGAAGATCAAACGATGAATGAAGATCGGGCAGGTGAATTAACAGGTTGTATGAGTGATGTGAACCTTTGGTTGGTCCGAAGATGATGTGGCAAGGCCTGATCAGGCCTGATCAGCCGAGATCAGTGTGGTATGGTTGTCCTGACGGTGTATTAAGATCGGAAGTATGGTTTGGAAGATGAATTGAGTCGTGACGATGATGACCCAGGGCGTTCCCGAGGTGATCAAGGGCTGATCAGCCTGATCACCACCTGATCACTTGGTCGATCACTATGGCGATCGTGATCAGGGCCGATCAGCCTCTGATCAGCGTTGATAAGCAAGGGCAAGTGGGTTCTCGGTTTGGTCGGACTATATATGAAGTGAACAAGTGCTGAAGAGCAGGTCTCAAGTGGTTTCAAGGTCGTTTGTTGAAGATCGGGATGGGTTGAAGATCTTCTGAAGAGTCGGGTCATGATCGGGGCAGAATCGGTACAGGTCAGCTTGAAGGTGCAACCAGGATGGGCAAGAGAGTTTTACGCAACCGTGCGACGAAGTAAATAGGTTCGAAGTAAAGGTCAGGCATGAGTTGAGGTATGGTACACAGGTATAGGACTTTGCATATATAATAACAGGTTTAGATTTTCCCCCTAAAGCAAAGAGTCGCTCCGCCACGTGTGCGGTCATTGGGAGCACAGGGTTAATTAGTCCCCTCTTGCTCATTTATTTCCCGGTTAAGACGCGCTAAGACGCATTTTGGCTTACCGGAAGGCCCCCGACGGGTTTGTTTTAGGTGATCGAACCTCACCCTCAACGCGCACGTGTTTGGAACACGTTAATAATATTGGTAAAGGTTTTGTGGAGATAACGTTTCTGGATTACTGTGGAAGATCGGATTGATCGCATTTTCTTGGTTTCGTTATATCTCTCTCTCATTGGCTGGCCTGATCAGACGAACTTTCCTGATCAGTGCTTAGATACTGAATAAGTGTCGACCCCAACCCATTCTCCGGTGAAGATTTCCACCCGAGGATACCCCCCGTCTCGAGAAGGTCAAACCCTCCGACCTGATCAAAATCATCCTTTTCGTCACCGAGTCCACCTAAGTGAGTGTAATCAGCCCCGATCGACGGGTACACAAGGCGAGATGAAGTTAAACATAGATCCTGACGAGCATGAAGACCGGCCAGATGACCGGGAGGATCAGATCAGTCACCACAATGGTGATTCATCTGATTCCGATGCTGATCAAGATCGACGGAGTACCCCCTCCGATAGTTGGTCGTCCGGGCCAGTGGGTATCCGGATTCCACCCACGACTTCGGTCATGGATTTGGAAACCGGCTCCACCACAATGGTGCGCGTGCCCGGATCACTTGGTGACTCAGGATATCACCGTGATTCCTTTGATGATGAAAAAGATGTGAAAATCAAAGTGGAGGAAAAATTTTCGGGTGTATTGGAGGAAGGCGTATCGCCTCCGATGCTGTCCATTTCTAAAGGAAGCGATGATCGACCTGGTTTTGTGGAGTGCCAGGTCGAGATTAAAGATGAAATAACTCCCCACATGGCCCCGATCGGGGCCGATCTGGGTTATAGTAAAGTTGACTATAACCCAGGAAAGGATCGAGGTGCTAATCTTGATCCTATGCATAAGAAGAAAATGGAAAAAGACAGAAAAAACATGGGGGCGGATCATTGCGATCCACCTAAAAAATATGTGAAGCCTAAACCGAAGATCTTCGAGGAAGACGAAGAGAAGACCGAACCAGCCGAGAAGACCACTGTCCAAGATGTGGAACGACTGTTCTATCTTCGAGAGTTTCGCAAGTTCCTGGTTACCAACCCAGTGATGAAGATCATTAAACCTAAGATCATCGGGAAGCTTGAAGGTCGAGCGACCCGGCCGGTGATCACAGGCAGTCAACTTGATCTGATCAGGAACCTCTTGGCACAGATCGACGAGGTTGGCTTCACTACTGGTGCCTTCGATGCGAATATGCTATTCGATCTGGATCAAGAGACGATCAGAGAATCTATGATCACCCTGTATGATCATCTTGCCTCGTTACTAGGGGCGAACCCAGTGGTTCAGTCGCCGATCGCGGATCCTTCGCACCGATCACAATTGGTGGAGTATCCTATGGATATCGAGTCGATATATCAATCGTCATCACAATCTG